>JAULKJ010305425.1:0-11299 GCA_032355405.1 Rubia balearica | reverse complement strand
TGATATTTATACTAAAGTACAAAGGGTATACAAGACAGAATCAGATATGGAAAAGGATATACAAAACCAATCAGAAATGGTATTCCTTTCTTAACCTAATTCTAATTGATCTAATATTCTATTAAATATGACCAACGTTTGTGACATTAATCGAACATAATCCCTTACTCGTTTCTAATGTGAAATAGGGGTATTTGTTTTTTTATTTAAAATGAGGTATTTGGTTTTGGTCAGTCGAGATGCTTTATTTGTTACCTTTTACATTACATGTCTAAATAAATGAAATTATTTCACTGAATGAATTGGAACATTATACGGGAGATTACCTTTAGTAATAAGGAGGGTAAAGTCTTTTCTTATACATATCATTAAAAAAAACTATACAAATCATTATTGCAACTTTTCACTAAATTTAACCAAGAAGCAACATAGGAACAACAAACTCATTAAAAGTAATACCAAATAATACCTTTGGATTGGTAACAAATAATACAAAATACACTGAATGTGTCATACAAAAGTTTCTAATCTACGTTCAGGAAAAAGGTAAAACAAAACATACTATTGTAGATCAGTTATACAATCGGTGTTCAAAATTCGGATACCCGCAAGTTTGGGTACCTGCACATCCAGGTATCCATATGTGCGGGTAGTTGAAAATCGGCCCGGCCCGGCCCGAAAGACCCACATTGCGGGTAACCTCATTGTTCGGGCCGGATAACAGGGTACCCCCTGACTCGTTCAGGATTGAAATTTTTTGAGATATTTATCATTTCATTAAGTTACGTAAATTTGTATTAGTGAAAGAAAAAATTCTTTACAATGATGACAATGTATAGTAACAATTTCATTTTCGTGATATTTTTTGTACAAATAATTATCACCTTTTATCATTCAAAAATTCAGCATATAATGATCACTAAAAGTAATAAGACCGTAATCATCATCATCATTCCTTAGTTTGAATGAACGTAACAAAATATGTTGAAATGACGAGAATAAGATCATTGAAATGACGAGAATAAGATCATTGGAGAGCTTATGAATGTTTGATATGAATTTTTTTATAGAAAACAAAAGAGTAAAATACTTAGATGACCTCCAGTTTTTTGGAAAGTGCAAATATAACCCTCGGTTTTTCCAAAGTGCTAATATACCCATGATTGATTTTCAAAAGTGCAGATATACTCATGGCCGGCCAAAATATGTAAACTTATACCCGAGTACACCCTTTTTCCCTCCTAATTTTTTTTGGTACAACTGCTCACTTCAAATGACTTTGGGTACAGCCGCACTTTCAAAAAACCCGGGGTTATATTTGCACATAACAAAAAACTAAGGGTTATATAAGCACTTCATTCAAAATAAAATTTTATAAAATTTTGTTTGACCAAATGCTAGAATAGGGTTGTGACCGGGGTTATAATTGAAAATTTGAGATTGAAAGGGAAGGTCTGGAACTCAAAAGGAACAACTGAAAATTCGGAGTTGAAAGGAAATACTTGAAATTTAGCACTTGAATATTATGTAAATTTACATTATTTAATAATTAATATTACATAGATATGGACAATTGAGAATTGAGAGTATATGCATGTGTACAAAAATATTATTTAAATTAAATTAAATATATTTAATTTTATCTGGTATCCCGGGTACCCAAAAATAGCACTTTTGCAGCCCAAACCTGGACCCATTGAAATATAAAATTTCCGGGCGGGGTACCCAACTCTGAAAAATAAAAAGTACCCAGTTATTTTGAACCGAGTCGGCAAATGAACGGATCGGGTATTGCGGGTCGGGTATTTTTGAACACCCCTCCATCCCAAAATAAAATTTCTACTTTGACTTTAAAGAGATAACTGCAATATTTTTTAACTACTGTTTTTTTGTGTATGTATTAAATTTTGAAAAAAATAATAGTTTAAAAAAGATGCTATGGTGAATCTTTTCTCTCTTTTTTTATATCAATCATTCAAAGAAGTTGGGAAAAGCCTCCAACGGCGGTTACAATGAGTGAAATTGACATCCAACCTTACTAGCCTCCAGCAATAACTATCATATTACAAGGATATCTAAATTACATATCAACCAGACAGATCGTCTGTACTATTACAGAAAAGATATTCAAAAAAACAGTAATATCGCACTCGAGGATATAAACTAGATTTCCGAGAAAATCATGATCACTTGGCAAAGAGGAGCGTATCACGCATCAATATCACTACGCCAAACAGGGATCTTCTACAACTATAACATCACTTGATCCAACCACAATCTATGTTGTCAAAACTGTAAACACCTTGAAAAATACAGATCTGACGAACCCAAATTAATGGAAACCCAAAAATAAAATCACAAACGAAATTGCAAACACATGATCTGTACAAGCATATTGAAAACTATACATCAACATGAACGACTAAATCGAGTTATCATCATGAACACAATGATATAATCGATCAGGTCGACGAACAAAACTAATCCGTGAAAACAAATCTCACACTTATTCAATAACAAACATGAATTAAAATAAACTGTTATTTAAAGTTTGAAGAAGAAGGGTTGCGACTTGGAGAGAGGGTTGCGGTTTGGAGAGGGGGTTTTAAGAAAATTACTCATTTGATTTTAATAGTAATATAGTACAACCTGGTGATTCAGATGTTATGGTAAATCTTAAAACATATTATACGATAAGAATCTTACATATGTATAATAAGATAATTTAACGGTCAAAGTTGGTTTGATTTGTCCTCCAAAAATTAAATTAAAAAGTTTATTGTAAGAAGGAGGTAGTTGTAGTTCCAATATACTCGTATACGAGAAGTTATTATTGAAAGTTGTAGCCCACCCAGTAAGCGAGAGTCAGCATTCTCAAGAAATCTAAGCATGGAATATAAGGTTTTCTTCTTCCTCATTTCTTTAGTTGGTTAGATTGATTGATAAGCCGCTAAACAGATAATCTTTTCCTTCACACTGACAGTTATTTTGTCTTACCTTTAAGTATACAATTTTGATAAATGAAAAGAATATATTAAGGTAGGGGCGATTATTTAGACCAGTTTATTATGTCTTAATTTCATCTCACTCTCTCATGAAATGTCACTCAGAGTTAGGATTAGGCGATGGCAATCCGTTAGCGAGTTTTTATGAAGTGAAAGTAGCTCTACAGTTGTTGGTTCGAACAAAATTTGAATTGAAGGTGTGTGGGTAAATGAACGAACCAAAACATACAAGGAAACAGAAATCTACTTAAACAATAAAAATAATTTTAACAAAGTATTATGGCAAAGTCTTAGGAAAGACGGGGTTTAATTCAAATAATAAAAGGTGTAAGGTCTTAGTTGAAATATTAAAAATTTATTTTGCAACGTATAGTAGTTATAAAATTTATAACCCGATTCATGCAACCCAAAAATTTTATTTTGATTTCTTCTAATTTACACGTTAAACCTTGGTCTTTCCATGACTTATGAAAAGACCGTCTTTCAAGAGACGGACTCAAATATTATAAGCATAAAAAATATTTTATAATTATATTGATTATTTCACTTAATAATTCATATAATTATTCATATATAACTAAGCTTTAGAATTTAATGAAAGTGTCTGTTTCAACTTTATTGTAAGACGTAAAAAGTACCTGAAAATTTATTTCAAATTTTAAAATTAACAATACTGCGCAACGTACGATGAATCCTGAAAACTTTAAATTTCATTAATAGTTTTTCTTTGGGTTATTTATATTTATAACTCCAACTTTAGACTGAAAGTGCCAATATAACTCTGCAATTTCAAAAAGTGTCAATTTAACCCTAACTAATTATTGAATGTGCCAGTGTAACCCTAACTTTTAAAAAAATATTCTGCCGATATAGCCAAAGTCACTTATTCCGGCATTGACCAAATAAATGCCGTCATAATTAGAATATGAAATGACAAAATTACCTCTTTTGTATTTCTTCTTCAAAACCTAATATCTTTCACCAGTTCAAAACCTAACATTGTCGCCTCTGCTATCGAGCGCTGCTGTCGCTGCCACCGTGGGAGAAGAAGAAGATGAAATCAGGTCTATCATGGTTGTGATGAAAATTGAACTTTTGGAGCAACAATGGCAGATTCGGCCACCGCCAGTGATACTCGGACACCACCCACAACCCACCGCGTCCACCAACCGCCACCACTCTAACCCTAAATCCCTCCACCAATGTCGGGTGGCCAACGCCAGAAACTTCACCACCCCGTCCCCATCCCTCCTAATCTCATCTGCCCAGCCCCACCCCTCCTCTGTCGCTGTTACACCACCCCCTACTACCCTTGATCTCCTCCGTCGCTGCCCACCACCCCTCCACCTCTCCCAATCTTCTCCGCCGCTACCCCACCAAACCCTAACTCGCCAAACACCCCCAATTCCCTACATGAACCTCATCTCCTCTCTAACTTGCCTTGAATTTCAATGACAAAATCAAGAAAACCCAAAGTGGACACCACTCTCCAGCTCATCCACCTCACTGGCGGCGAAGATTCCTCCTTTGGCAATAATAACAATTGCAATTTCGAGGCAAAAGGAGAAGAAGAAATCACAGAGAGTCACGAGGAAAGAAAACGGCCGCTCCACCTCATCTTGGAAACGAACCGCTGGAAAGAAAGCTAAGTAGGGAAAGAAAACGGGGAGGGGCAGGGAGGGGGAAATAGAAAATGAAGTTTTTATCTTTTATCTTTTTATTTTATTTTTTAATTCAAGGAAAAAATCATATTTTTCAAAAATTTAGGTCATTTGAAAATTGACTAAAAAGTCAAATGAGTCAAAGGTTATATTGACACTTTCTCATATTGTAGAGTTATATTGAAGCTTTCAACCTAAAGTTAAGGTCATTTTAACAATTTACTCTTTCTCTTTTTACAACGAAAAATTTAAATTTGATAATACTACTCCTAATAAACAAATATCCACAACATAATTTGGTTAAAATCATAATTAGGTTATTCACATTAAATCTCACAAAGAATATCAAAAAAGAATACAAAAAAGGGGGTAATAATTAGTTTAAACAACAAAATAATATTTCAACAAATATTATAAATTAAAAAATATTCATTATTTAATTCTGGGGCTAGAGTTCTCCATCTCCTACGAAAGTTAACCTTCTGGATCTCGCCTCCCTTTGTCACAAGTTGCGCTTTAGTCACCGGCATATTGTCATGCCTTCTCCTCCGCCGTATTTCTCCATCTCCGGCGAGAAGAAACTTCTCAGATTCACCACCATTTTCTGCGAGTTGCTGAGTCACTACCCTATAGCGCCTCACCGCCGGCGAGACTAATACCTATTTCCCGCCGTTTTGTACTTCCATCCGCCGATGTTGCTGCCACGTAGTCCCAATTTCGAGACGGCAGTGTTCTGCTATGGAAAGGTGGTTGGGCACTGTTGAGGTGGATCAAAACATGTTAAGTGGTCGGGGATTCAACTTTGGCACCTTCAAGTTAGTACTCGCCGACTTTTAAAGAACTGGATGGATCCCAGTTATTTTAGGCAAAGTTACTAGAGCACCAACGTTCTCCGATGGTGCACCGAGTTGAGCGATTGGTGCACTAAGTTCAATAGATAGTGAATAGCTTGAGCGCAAATTTTTTGTAATCCATATATGATTGTGATAAAAATATGGAAAACTTTGTTGAATTTTTTGAATTTTATTCGTATATTATTTCAAATTGGGTGAAAATAAGAAAAAGGAAAAGAATACTAGTTTTTAATTAATATGTAACTTAAAGTTTTTAATTTGTTAGATTGATTAAAAAACTAACTAGTGTTCATTTTTAAATATATTTTGGTGACTCTTAGGTTTAAATTAAAAGGAAACTATGTGTATTAAATGTCAGATAATGCAAAATGGGGAAACTGTTAGAGTTGAGTAAAAAAATATAGGGAATATTGACTTTCATTCCCTATCCTAGAGAAAACTTTAGGGAAACTGTTGGACTTGCTCTTAGTGAACTAGAGGGAGTATTACTCTTGTTGATCCCTATAAAAACGTCTCTCGTGCATGCCCTACGCCAACGGAAGCATGACAGTAAGGAATAGAAACCTTGTTCTTTTAGAAGAAAAAAAAGTAATAAAGGATAGTTATTTTATAAAATTAGTTTTCTTATAGATGGTAATTTTATTATATACTTTAGAATTTTTTTTCATATTTGACTAGTCCATATGTATTCATTTTTCATATAAGATTTGTTAGTTAGCTTTTACCTTTTCCCGTTGGCCTCTAATCTTTGCATTTGCCCTATATATAGGAGCTTTCTATTATCAATACAATCACACAAATATATTTTTACATGGTATCATAACTGGTTCGATTTGAAACCCCTTATCTCTAACTGTATCTACGTTGCCTCCGCCTCCCTTACCTTTTCTGCCGTCACCGTAATCCACACCGCCACCACCAGAAGAGCCTAGTGTCGCAGCCTCTTCGCTTTGTTATCCATACGTGCCACTGTCGCGTTCGATTAGTTGTTGTCCTCACACACCACCGCCGCCACCCGCGAGAATTTCTACAAATACTGTTCTTACTAAAGTTGAAAATTGTACTGTTGTTGCTACTACCGCTAATAAAGTTGAATACTGTTATACAGCTACTACTGCTATTGTTGTTTCTGCTACTGCTACTACTACTGAAGTTGAATCCCGTTCTATGGAGATTTTTAAAACCTTTTTAGTGATTAGCTTCATAATCTTTTTCGCAAGTTGGGCATTCTTGTTCATCATGCTCAACTTGAGGGAGGGTAATAAGGAATAGAAACTCTTTCCTTTTAGGAAAGGTTATAAATGGTAGTTACCTTATATAATTAGTTTCGTTATAGAATTAGTTTACTTATAGGTTAGATTATTGATGGTAATTTTCTCGAGTTTGTAATCTGCAAGACCGTCTCATGGTGAGACCAGAGACATAAAGAAGAATATAAGAATATAAATGACAAGTTCTTAATTTCAGGAGATAAAAAGGTAATATTTTAGATTTGGGGTTGTTTTTAAAATTATAATAAAATTTTAGGGGCTAGTTTGCAAATAGTCAGAAAGATTTGAAAAATCAAAACCTTCGTCTGCGTCTCTTTCGTCCACCGGCGTGGTTGTCGAAGGAAACGGGATTTGCATTGGATTCAGAAGAATTTCTCCAAACGGCCACCAATTCGTTTCAACAATAACTGAATCTCCTCGAATTCATCGAGAAATTAAGACGACGACGTCGTGAAATCCAGACGGCGACGTTGCCAAATAACCAGGGTTCGTCGTCGGCTACCGGCATTAGAAGGGTTCTCCGTCGATGGAGATTTCTGAGGTCAGCCAGGCTTCGGCGTTGATGGCGTTAGAAGAGTTCGTTGCCGATGGCGTTAGAAGGGTTTCACCGTTGATGGGTTTTTCAATTAAGTATGGTTCGTCGTTGATGGAGTTTCCAGGTGAGAATAGGTATGATTCAATGTCAATGGATTCGTTAGCGACCAATGGGTTTTCTAGCGTTTTCGGTTGGTTGCACAATTTTTCGGTGAGTTGCGCCGTTTCACAGTGGTTTTGGGTCAAAAATCGACCGATCCCCGGTGGTTTGCTTTCCCGGTTCGGGTTCTGGCCTGGCTCTAATGTTTCAGGCCAAAATTGGGCCAACTTTTTGGGTTGATATTTTGAATGGGCTGAATTGTATTTGGACTTGATGTCTAACACTCAGTCAAAATAAATACACATCATGCAAAAATACTTAAAACTCAAATGCAAATAGTAAAACATCAAATTAAAAATTTTAAACATCAAAATTGAAACTCAAGCAATAAAATTAAAATAATTAAACAATAAATTAGAAATATTGAAACATCAAATTAAACTAGTATATACAATTCTAATATGTAAACATGCAGCATCCAATGGGGGAAAATGTAAAAATACACATTAATAAGTAGTTTAAACATCAAATGAAAAATTAAAATACATTTATTTAAATTATTTAAATATTAAATAAAATATTAAATTTTAATATTTATAAATCAAATAAAAATATGCTTTAATTTAAAACATCAAAGTGTGCCACACAATACGACACTAGTACTGAAAAAAAATTAAACATCAATATTAAAATTTACAATATTCAATTCATGTAATCGAAACATAAAGGAACACATTAAATAAAAATTTAATATTCAAAAATAAGAAATATCAATATTAACTTTTAAAACGACACGATAAAAAACTAACACGTCAATGAAAATGGTTAAAATTAAATATAAAGATAATAAAATATCACTAACTAGTGTCAACATATATTAAGTTTTAAAAAAATTAACATGCAAACACAAGATTTACAATAAAAAATTAAAATTTAACTTTAAAACACATGACTTCACTGGGAAAAAACAATTATGGAAGAACATCACAAGATTTGGTTGAAACATAAAATACTGAAAGTAAAACATCACGTCTGGTAGTAAAAACCCGCGCATTGTGCGAAAATGAGGAAAAATTGATTTGTGAATTCCTTCTACCCGAATTCTTGACCCGCGAAATTCTTATGATCTGGAATCATTAATTTCCCAATAATTTATGCCCAGCACCCCCCAAAAAGTGGAATTTGCACCCAAATCCCTCTTTCCTCTCCCAAACTTTCTTAAATTATATTTGAAACCGCATCTCTAATTAAACTTCATAATATTACACAGTAATCCTTGGTCTCGCTGTGAGACGGTCTCGCGCAAAACTTTGTCAATTTCCTCATAGAATTTAGTATCTTTTTCCATATTTGATTAGCCAATATCTATTCCTTTTATACATATGATTTGTTAGTTATCTTTAGTCTTTGTATTTACCCTATATATAGGGGCCTTCTATTATCAATACAATCATGCAATTATATTTTACACTTGGGCACGATGATCAGGTCAATCCCTGAGGATTTAACGATTGAAATATTACAGAGAATGCCGGCCAAAAGTGTTCTCCGATGTCGGTGTTTATCGAAGCGCTATCGGAAGTTTATCGACTCTCCGTATTTCATCCGAAAGCATTACGATCTATCACTCAAAACTAGACCTAACACTATGCTCATCCGGAGAACAGTGCTGAGGAAGAAGGATAATTTTATCAATAATTCGGGACGCATCGTGGAGGTCCTGGTGGAGATGGATTCATCCATGTCGGTTGCAAAATTCATCAACGATTTGGCACCACCGGCAGTGGGGCGTAGTGCTACTGCTTATTTCGTGGGGTTCTACCGGGGCATTTTCTGCTACAACCTTATCGACCGGTTTTGCCTTCGCCTCGCCTTCAGAAACCCCTACACCGGAGTTCATCGGGAGAGCGAACACAGCCTCCGCATCGGCATCTCCTCCTTCCTTTCGCTTTTGGGTTACGATGCTATAGCCGACGATTTGAAAGTACTCGTAATAGTGCAGTATCCGGGAGAAGGAGAAGGGGCCATTTATGCTTGTATCGTTTATAGCTCAAACACGGATTCATGGAGAAAGACGGAGGGATTCAGTAGCAATCAGTTTTGTTTGGAGATGCCCAGATTCATGTCCTCTCATGTGGGGGTTTTTGTGGAGGGTACTAATCGCGTGCACTTGTTTGCTGAAAATACAATGTGTGGTACTAGATCTAAAGGAGTTTTGGCTTTTGATTTTGCAGCAGAAAAGTTCAGCTTCATTCCCCTACCAAAACACCGCGGTGAATTTGATGAATCGGCTATGCTATCATGTTTCGATGGCTGTCTATGTTTTCATCATCGAGTTAGTGGTTGTTTGGAGTTGGACGTGTGGGTGATGAAGGAATACGGAGTTGAGGAGTCTTGGACTCGGGTCTTTTGTCAGCAGAAGACTGTTCCTCAATATTTTACTTATCTGAATCATGACGGCATTCGGAAAAGGGTAATTTCAGACATCACTCGTGCCTTTCTGATGCACACGGCCCCTTCTGAAGAACTCGAGGGAGAATTCCGTATTCTTCAACCTCACTTAGATATGAAGGTCTTGCATCTTGATCCCCGGTGTTTTGTATCCACTCCAACTCACAGGAAACCTTAGTTATGTTGGAAGCTATATTTTTCCAACAAGTTAAACCATATACATTACTACCGGTGACTATAATGAATTCAATAAATGTACTCAAAAAACATATGGCTAAGAATAAATTCAATCGGTTCAATGAATACTAGTGCCAGATACCCGTGTATGTGAAGAAAAGAATGTTTGAATTTAATATTTTTCAACACCGATTTTGGATGAATGAATATGTCGGTGCTAATATCGGTGCTTATGACCGAAATAATAATTTTGGCGGGTAAAATTTTAGTGGGAAAATAGTTAGCACCAGTATGCTGAGGATGACACCAGTAATAATACCGGTGCTCATAATTTATTTTTTTGAAAAATGGGGTTTATGATATGAATTACTTTTGAAATATGTTTTATGATATGAGTTACTCAAAAACATGCATGTACTACCACTTTCCAATATTTCACCCCAAAATTTATTTCTTTAATATTTCTATATTTAGCCAAGAATGAAAAAACATGTATTTTGGAGAAATGGATAATTGAGTAACACAATTTTGGGCTACAGTGTAATTTCCCAAGAATTTATAGAAGTAATCAATGTTTACTTTCGAGACCCTTCCGTTCACTCATACATGCCCAAATTGTAGAGTTGAGATCTTATATTATTGAATTGCATTTTGGTTCCGCCAATTTCGTGATTGGACGACTCCAACTTTCTTGGAGGGACCTAAGTGCAAAAGGTAAAATTTTTACTCGTAACTCCAAATTGAATTTCGCTCAAACGTGATGCTACCTTATACACCCCCATTGTATTTTCCATGTCTGTAAGGGAATATTTATCAAAATTTGAGTACAAAAACATATCCATAATCCTTTCCAATTTCACTTTGTAACTTCTAAGTAATCAACCATAAGTTATTTTGGAACATATACTAGCGTTTTCAATATTTCACCCAAAAAAATATTTATTATATATTTCTACATTTAGGCAAGAATAACAAAAATCATGTATTTTGGAGCAATGGGTAATGGGGTAACATAATTTTCTGCCACGGTGTAATTTTCCAAGAATTTATAGAAGTAATCAATGTTTACTTTCGAGACCCTTCTGTCCACCCATACATGCCCAAATTGGAGATTTGCGATCGTATATTATTGAATTACATTTTGGTTACGCCATTTTCGTGATTCGGCGACTCCAACTTTCTTGGAGGGATCTAAATGCAAAAAGTAAAAACTTTACTCGTAACTCTAAATTGAAATCTGTTTGAA
>JAULKJ010305414.1:0-11299 GCA_032355405.1 Rubia balearica | reverse complement strand
AAGTGTACCCTGCGGGCTAGACGCTTAGAAGTCGAGTAGAGTGTACCCTGCGGGCTAGACGCTGCTTCTCGTGCAACATAGGTGGTTTGGGCGTGAATTCCATCTCGGTTAAAGTACCAATTTTCCACAATCCAGAGTGTTCGTAAGGAGATTCATATCAGCGACACTTGATGTTTTAAACATTACGTGCTTTTAAGTGTTTGTTATGTGTTATTAGTGTATTGGTTTGATGTTAATCTATTTCAATTTGATGTGTATTAAATTGTTTTTGATTTAATTTTTATTTCAGAATTTTTATTTAACATCTTAATTATTTGTATTTTGATGTGTAGTTTCAGTGTTTTAATTTGATATATATATATTTTTTTAATCTGATTTTTCATTTTCTGTATTTGATCTTTCAACCAAACACATTGATGTTTTTTTCAGAATTTTTTTTTCACTAAAATTTTGTGTTTTGAAGTTATATTTTGAACTTTTAATGTAAATCT
This sequence comes from Rubia balearica, assembly GCA_032355405.1. NCBI lineage: Eukaryota > Viridiplantae > Streptophyta > Magnoliopsida > Gentianales > Rubiaceae > Rubia > Rubia balearica. The sequence continues at coordinate 10,808 of JAULKJ010305414.1, read as the reverse complement.
TGTGTTTCTATGATATGTATTATTTTATGTTTGTTAATGTATTGATTTGGTGTTAATCTATTCAAATTTGATGTCCATTTTAGTTTTTTTATTTAATGCTTAACTTTTGTAATTTAATGTGTATATTAGTATATTTATTTATGTTTAAATATTTTGATATTGTATTTTCACAAATTCTTATTTTAGGTAGTCTAAAATTTTTGGCCAGGATTTATTGTGCAATTAATAAGAAGTTTCATTTGGAATGGTTTTTTTCTTAAATATGCTGATAAATTTAGGGACCTACTTTACAATTATAAAAATGCTACAAATACCACAAAATATATGGATTTCCATTTTCATTTTTTCTGCGACCGATAGGAAATAACCACCTGACACCGGCAACTACCACCTAACACCAGAAACTCACTGGTTTTTTTGCCTAATTTTGCCGATCTGTTCTGTCCACCGGTTTCCCTCGGTTTCCGCCCGATTTCCGCTGCCTCAACCTTCGTTTTCCGTCTCTAAACCACCAACTTTCGTTGGTATTTCTTCTCCTCCGATTTGCAGTGATTCTCCACCAATTTACAGCGATTCTCTGAAGATTCTCCTCTTCGACGCCCCAAGAAGCCTCAAGCTTTTCCTCTATGACAATGATTCTCCGGTGATTCGCGCTTCCACGATGAATCTTCCTCCGCTTCGCATTTTCACGGTGAATCCACCTATTTGTAGTGAATCAGCCTCCGATTTGTTGCTTTGATAGAAAGCTGTTGTAAGTCGAAAGTGAGGCATGCTAGGAGATGGCAAGGCGACTAAGTTGAAAGTAATGCGACGGCAAGGCGTGCAAGACGACGACGAGCGGTGGCTTCATTAAGCACATGAGATCCACGTGCTTTATGGAGAAGAAGATGAGCATGTGCAGCCACGTGCGAGATCGGCGGACGGACGACTATGGATCGGCGGGTGGACGATGGTTAAGATTCGGCGTCTGAGAGGTGATGTTTATTTTGTTTTAAATATTTTTCAAAGTGATATGATGAGATTTAATATTTATTGACTGAGTATGTGATCAAAAATGTTATTTGGTCTAGTAGTTAAAACTCTAGCTGTTGAGGTTACAGGTCAGGGGTTTGATACTCACTATGACATTTTTTTTGAGAATTTATGTTCTTGATGTATATGCTGAGGTTTAATATTATTTGACTGAGTGTATGTTCAATACTAGTCTTTGGTGTAGTGGTTATTTCTCTACGTTTTGAGGTTAGTGACCCAGGTTCTCGCCGGGTTCCATTTTTCAAAGAATTTTTTTATTTTTGAGGTACTCTAATTTTTTGTTGATGTTTGTAGTTTTTTTTATCTTATGCTGATGTTTTTGATTATTCGGGTGAGATTTAGTTGATATGATTTGAGTTTTGCATTTTTTAGGTTATATATATTGATATTTTGTAGTGTTTTTAAAATTATTTTCTCATGTTGATGTTTTACATTTTCCGACTGAGGTATCAGTAATAGAAGTTTATGTTTGTAATGTTATTTTTCTGATGCTCTTGATTTTCATTTTTCGGATGAGGCTCAGGTGTTAGTAGTTGATGTTTGTTGCTTTGTGGTGATATAGGTTGATATTTGCAGTTTTTCATTTAAAAATGTTGATTTTTTATGACTTTTTAAGTGAATAATTTACACTCTTAAAGTACCGTAGCTTTTTTGTTGATGTTTTTATTTTTCCTCATGTTTATGTGTTTTATTTTCCGGTTGAGTTTTAGTTGATATGAGTCAATGTTTTGTAGTTTTTTTTTGGGGTTATACGGATTGATATTTATTATTTTTTCCCCTCTCATGTTGATGTTTTTCATTTTCTCGGCGAATTTTTGGTGATACGAGATGATCTTTGTAGTTTTGGTTGACATAGGTTGATATTTTAAGTGTTTGCCTCCTTATGTTGACATTTTTTTATTTTATGGGTGAAGTTTAAGTTATATGAATTGATGTTTTTAGCTTTTCGTTGATATAAGTTGATTTTTGTAGTTTTAAAAAAAAATAATTGATAATTTATGCTTTGTTGATGTTCTTATGATTTTTAGTTGATATTTTATTAGTTATAGTTGAGATTTGTTTCTTCAATTTTTTGTTAATTTTTATTTGATTTTTTAATATTTTTTGCTGTTTTATTTTAATTTATTTTTGCTCCAATTTTTTAGTTGATATTTTATGATCTTCCATTGGTGTTCTGCTATTTTTTACTGATATTTATAATTTTCAATTCGATGATCATATTAATTTTTTGCATTTTATTTTTTTTCAATTTTTTTCTTTGGAAAAAACTGTTGAACTACAAAAACTCCTCCGATTATCGACTATTTTTGCAATAACCAGTCGCTTGGATTGTCAATGCTAATCCAATGCCTTTCTTTGAATGGGGAACAGATTACAACATAGAATTACAATGCCATGGGAGGACTTTGAACCGCGTCAAATTACGATGACGAATTATATCGCCATGGAAGGGTTTTAAGGTTACTTCGAACTACGTCGAATGAAAGACATAGGAGGGCTTTGAATATCGATCTAAAATGGAGACAAAAACCTCGCCATATAAATGATCGACGATGACAACAAAAAGGATGATCTTATCGCTACAAGCTCAGCAAGTTTTGAACGCCGAAATCGCTCTCTATTACAACCTAATTGCTTTCAGTTTTTTGTTTACTTGAAATTTAGTCTTGAACTCTGGCCTCTTTTTAACAGGAACCCCAAATTATAAATATTAATATTTTAACCCTCAATTTTTTTAAAAAAATCTTATCTTATTTTATTTTTCCCTTGTTTTATCATGAGACAATTTCGCAAAATATAGACCCATAGTACTATGAATTTTACTAATAAATGGGTGTATCTTTTTTATTCCATAGTAAAGTATTTACATGCGCCACCTAAAAAACTATAATTTTCTTAACTAGAGCATCATGAAATTAAATTAAATTCATATTCATCTGATTCCTTATTCTCATGTCTTTTACAATTTTTATTTGGAAAAGTCTTGATAAAAATCACCTTACCATAGGCATATGAAAATATGAGATTAATTAGAATTATAAAAAGGTAAAAAGATTTAGTTACAATATTAAAAAATTATTGTGCAACATGCAGTAAATATAAGTTTATTGCCAGATTAATGCAATTCAAATTTTATTTATTTTAATTACTTCTAATTTTTAATTTAAACCTTGGTATTTTCATAACTAAAAACATTTTTCAAGAAGAACCTTTTGTTCTCTATCGGGAAACAAAAAGACGCTCTTTTCACGTTTGAATGAGGCAATCTTTCCACATTATTACACGGCTTGAGAAGAACCTTTTATTTATATTTTATATCTCCTGTAGAATTAATGAGCACAGTAACTCGATGAAGTTGAAAAATAATATCTCCCTCTCTATCATTGTCTAAGTCGTGTTAGTTTCTAGTAATTAACTAATGAATCATGAGAATTTCTTCTTTCAGTACGTGGCTTGAGAAGAACTTTTTTCTTCATCTTGTAAAACTCCTGTAAAATTAATGAACACAGTAATTCGTTGAAACTAAACAATAATATCTCCATCTCTATCACTGTCCAAGTCTGGTTAGTTTACAATGAATAACTAATGAATTATGAAAATTTCTTCTTTCATGAACACGACTAGAGAAGAATTTTTGTTTTTTATCTTTTATATCTCCATTATAATTAATGAACACAGTAACTCGTTGAAGCTGAAAAATAACATCCCCCTCTCTCACTATCCAAGTCTTGTTAGTTTAAGGTAATTAACTAATGAATCATGAGAATTTCTTTTTTCACTAATACTGCTTGAGAAAAATTTAGGGGTGAAATAAAACTACATTGTTTCAAGAGAGAAATTAGGGGTGAAATCCTACCATAAATGTTTGTCACATGCTTGTCAACACTTTCCGAGTGATCTCGGTAATTTTACCGTTAAAATTAATAATTTAACCATAACTAATTTCTACTTCATTGTATGACATGTTGTGCATAATGTTTAGCTGGATTGCTCCAGAATCTAGGCTGAGTTCTTGGACTTGTAAAACTTCCATTGAATCTAAATATATTCATTAACTAATGAATCATGGGAATTTCTTCTTTCACGAACAGGGATTGAAAAGAACTTTTTTGTTTATCTTTTATATCTCCTTAGAATTAATGTTGAAGATGAAAATTAATATCTCCCACTCTCTCACTGTCCAACTCTTATTAGTGTAAAGTAATTAACTTATGAATATTGAGAAAATATTCTTTCACTAACAAGGTTTTAGGACAACATTTTTGTTTATCTTTTATATCTGCTGTGTAATTTGTTGAAGTTGAAAAATAATATCTCCGTCTCCATCACTTTCCATTCTTTTCGGACATTAGACTTATAAAACAATTTAACTAGATCATTTATGTAGTTCTTAATACATAGCCTAAGAAACTTAGAGATTTGATGTTTCCGTGATCGATTACAAATATAAAAATGTATTGTTTCAAGAGAGAATTTAGGGGTGAAATCATACCATAAATGTTTTTCACATGCATTTCAACATTTTCTTAGTGATCTCAGTAATGTTTACTGTTAAGATTAATAATTTAACATTAACCAATTTTCTACTTCATTTTATGACATGCTGCGCATAAGGTTTAGCGGGACTGCCCCAGAATTTTGGTTGAGTTCTTGGAAAAGTAAAACTTCCATTGAATCTAAATGTTTTCAATAATTAATAAATCATGAGAATTTATTCTTTCACTAACGTGGTTTGAAAAGAAATTTTTATTTATCTTTTATATCTCCCGTAGAATTAATCAACATAGTGTCTCGCTGAAGCTTAAAATTAATATCTACCTCTCTATCACTTTCCAAGTCTTCTTAGTTTCGAGTAATTAACTAATGTATCGTGAGAATTTCATCTTTAGCTAACAAGCCTTGAAAAGAATTTTTTCGTTTATCTTTTATATCTCTTATAGAATTAATGAACACAGTGTCTCGTTGAAACTGAAAAATAATATCTACCTCTCTATCACTTTCAAAGTATTGTTAGTTTACAGTAATTAACTAATGTATCATGATAATTTATTCTTTCACTAGCACTCCTTGAGAATATTTTTTTTATCTTTTATAGAATTAATGACAAAGTGTCTCGTTGAAATTGAAAAATAATATCTCCTTGTCTATCACTGTCCAAGTCTTGTTAAGTTACAGTTGTTAACTAATGAGTCATGGGAATTTCTTCTTTCACTAACATAGCCTGAGAAGAACATTTTTGTTTATCATTTATATCACTTGTATAATTAATGAACACAGTAACTTGTCGAAGATGAAAAATAATATCTCCCTCTCTATCACTTTCCAAGTCTTTTTAGTCTATGGTAATTAACTAATGAATCATGAGAATTTCTTCTTTCACTAACACGCCTTGAGAAGAATTTTTTATTCATCTTTTATATCTCCTGTAGAATTAATGAACACAGTGTCTCATTGAAACTAAAAAATAAGATCCCTCTCTCTATCACTGTCCAAGTCTTGTTAGTTTACAATTGTTAATTAATGAGGCTTGTGAATTTGTTCTTTCTGTAATATGGATTGAGAAGTAATTTTTTGTTTGTCTTTTATATCTCCTCTTGAATTGATGAACACAGTAACTTGTAGAAGATGAAAAATAATATCTCCCTATATATCACTTTCCGAGTCTAGTGGAACTCACTCCTGTAACCCCCAAAGGGTCCTTCGTCATCCGTCTTGTCTCGTGTCTTCTCCTTCTTTCTTCATGTTTCATTTCCTACCTATCGATGGGAATAACGTCCCGAAAACCATCAAGCCTTGAGATATGGAATCTCTTGATCAATTTCTCGATAGCCTCCTCTTGTACATCTGGCCTCTCGTCCGCAATAGCGAACTCCTCATTCACTTCCCGCTCAATGGAGTCCAACCTGTATTACCAAACTCATAAGGTGCCCTCCATAGATTCTAACCTAGTTCGGAACTCCTCCAATTGCAAACTCATCCCTCCTACCGCATGACCGACCTCTTGCACAATTTGGGTAGAACTCGCGAGTTGTTCCCCCAAAAGTGCGCAGTTGGTCGAGGAAGTCTACGGGGTAGGTGAGTGCGGCTAGGTGGTTCCCTTGATGGAATCTCATCATTCTCCTCCTCAATTTCCATGTTCGGGATTGATAAGACTTAATAGAAGCCTTTCCCAAATTGTGGATCGGGTGCTAGAAACAAGTCCTCCAATATAGTGTCTTGGTTGATAGCGGTACACTCCGAATGTGTAAGAACCATGAATTTGCAAACCTTAGCATCACCGTACAACCAAATGAGCCGGTCCTCCAAGGTGGTGGCAGAAATCATTGAAACCCATGATAACTTGTCCATAGTGTACCGATAAGATGTCAAAATTTTCATTTATTATATTTTTCTTAGTTTAATAGTTTTGGGAGCTTAACACTATACTCTTTTTTACATTAGGTTTTTTAATGAGGTAGTGTGCTCATATTTAGAACTATTTTTGAAATATTGTAATTTAGGGGTTTTGATTTGATTAGAATTAGATTTGGTAGGTTTAGATAAGGAAGATTCATTTAAGAATTCAACAAAAATTTGGATTGATTTACTTAGATGAATATGGTAATTATTTAGATTTAAATTAGGTGTTGTAGTTGGATATGGTTTTAGCTTCTGAAAACTGTCATACTTCTTTTCAGTTTCTATTTGTATTGGCTGAATTTTAACCTATAAATAAAGGAGTTTTGCCGAGATATTATACACTTTTATACAAAATTATTATCAATAAAAAAATTCTTATTGCTTGCGAGTATTAATTTTCATTGTTGCTTAATCCTGTGGGTTAATTAAGTATCAATATCCTTTGTGAACTAATCCTGCGGGCTAGTTAGTGAACAAAGAAACCTTGTGATCCAAACTTGCGGGCTATTTTGAGAGCAAGTCAGAATTGAGTGTACCCTGCGGTCTAGACGCTTGAATTTCGTGCATGTGTTCTAGGTTTTGTGCAAATCCCTAGAATAGACAAATATCCAATATTCCGCAATCCAGAGTCTTCACAAGTAGATTTATATCAATACCAAGTCATTGAACGACCTCGCCAATGCGAACGGAGAAGGAACCAGATGCCCCAAGTGTTGGGCTAAGAATCCGACCATGCCTCTCATTGGTCTCTTACCACTTTTCTTGTTACCAGTGGCTAAGAATTCCTCCAAGAAGGCCCCCGACAAATTAGGGTAGAAATTCCCCTCCGGATACATAGCCAGAGGATTTGAATGTTCATATCGGGATACTGTGAGATCTCTCCGTCGCAGAACACCTCCAAAGGCGGGGTTAGGAAGAAGGGCAGTCATCGGCTCTCATCTTCCAACCTTAGCCGACTCCCTCCCTTTGTCACCCTGGGAAGTTGTTCCTTTTTCCGACCTATTCCTTTTTGGAGCCATCCTCATACAACAAGAACAAGGTGGTAATGCAAGAATACACAAAAACATGCATCAAGTATTATTCAAGAAGAACACTCCTTTTAAATAGCCAACACATTCCAAACATGCTATCTCAACATAAAGGCTATTCAATCAAGAATCATTATTCCTAAATAACAAACTCATGGAAAATCATAGCACCCCATCAAGAAGATCATGTAATCAAGAATCATTCCTCTCACCACAATAAATGAATATCATATCATCAAAGCATAAGTATACTTTCACTCCCACACTTAGATAAACATAAGATCATTCACATAGCCCAAAAAAATGTCCTCACAACACTTCAAAAAAAATTGAGTTTCAAGCTCCTCATCACATCATCATCATGCTAAATGAAGCAGGAAAACATAAAGCTCAAAGGATTTCCCAGGGTTTGAAGCCAAGAGATGAAGAATCCACCCAAGAAGAAGCAAAAATGCTAGTTTTTGAGAGAAAATGCCCTAATTTTTTAGTTTCACCAAGAGGAAGTGAGAGTGTGTGTTTTTGAGAGATTTAAATGAGCTAAATGATTCCTATGGGTGAGGGAATGTACCATGGATCATTATTTTCAGCAAAGAAGATGATTTAGACATGAGGTACAAATGATATAAGGATGGCATTTTTTAAATTAGGGGATGTGAAGGACAAAAGTACAATTTATTCAATGCATAAGGTATTGATGTACTATTTACACTAACAATCCAAGATAGATTATGCAAAGCATAAGTTTCATCAACATGATCATCACAATTGAAGTGCGAGGTAGGATTTCTTTCAACACTCACATAGTCATAAAAAATCTCATCAACTAGGTTATCCTCATCACTATCATCAAGAGCTTCATCAAGGAAATCATTATTATCTATCATGCAAGAGTTCTCATGTTGAGTAAGTTCTTCACACAAGGTTATACCTTTACTCACATGAGAAGGATTAGGTGAATCATGCCTAATTTATAAATATCAAACCCCACCTTATCAATTCCATCCTCTAAGGTTAGTTTTCCCAGATGAACGTCTATATTTGTTCTTGATGTTTTGACAAAAGGTCTCCGCAGTAAAATTAAGGGTGCACCACCATTGTGTGCGACGTCATATACGTAGAAATCCACCGGAAACACTAAATTTCCAACCCTAACCATTACGTCTTTAACTAAACCTTGAGGGTAGCTTAGGAGTGATCGGCTAATTGGACAACTACCCTAGTTTCCATAAGCTCACATATATCTAGGTTCTCTTAAAGGCAGGAAGGAATAACATTGATAGATACTCCTCCCCCTATTTTCTTGGGAAAATTTCTATGATTAAGAGTAGCCGCTCCCCCTATTTTAAATTTTCCTAATTTCCTAAGTGGTATGTTTCTCTTTTTAGTGTACGCAACTTTCAAGAATCTAGAATAAGAAGGCAAATGCTCAATCAAGTCCAAAAGTGGAACTCTAACCTCAACCTTCTCAAAGATCTTATGAATGTGCTCATCGGTAGTTGTCACCTTTGGCCTTCCCCTAAGTGCACTAGGGAAAGGTGATGGAAGGTTCACCCTTGCCTCGGGTGTTGGAATTTCCTTGACGGGATCCTCCTCTACAACAAATTCATGCTCTTCCAAGTTGGTTTTGTTTCTCTCCATGACCAAGTCATCTTCTTGCAAGATTTCCTTCTCAGGCCACGCACTTCCTTCCCGCTCCTTAGCTTCAAAGCGCTCACATTCCTCGGGTTGATCTCCGATTAGGAAGGAAGCTTGTTAGACTCTTTTGCCTCAAGTCGGCTCACCGAGGTGGTGAGTTGTCCGACTTGGATTTCAAGATTTTTTTATGCTTGAAAAAGCCCTAGTCCTAATATCTTCAATATTTTGCCTTGTTTGCTCTGCAAAAACACCATGCTTATTATCCAATTGAGACATTTCTTCCAATATCTCTTCTCGATCTAACTTGTAGAGTGAGGCAATGTTGTTGGAAGGCTCTTTCCCCCTTGGATAGGGTTGAGGTTGAGCTTGTACGCCTCGGTTGTACCCTTGAACTTGATTCTTCTCACGCCAATAGAAGTTGGGGTGATTGCGGTACCTCGGGTTGAAGGCATTTGGGTACGGGTCTTTCCTTTCGCCTCCTTGGTTCCCACGAAACCCTTGTTGCTGACCCCTACCAAATTGTTTTCTATTTCCCCCATTATTAAATTTCAATACCTTAACCTCCTCTAAGTCTTCCACCACTTGTAGACAAACATTGGTGTGATGATCGAGACTTCAAAAGCATCAAACTTTTACTTGTTGAACCCTCATTTTCATGAACTCCTTCATCATAGAAGCAAGAGCTTGTACTTGATCCTCTAGCTTGGGAGAATAAGATAGCTCATCCATGGTTTTAACTCTTGATCTTGTACGAAAATTCCTTTTTCCATTGGCCATTTCTTCATAGAGTGCTATCGCATCCCTCGGGCCTTTGTTGGCGATTGAACCATTACACACAACATTCACCATTTTCATGTCATCGTCACACAACCCCTCAAAGAAATAGTATACCTAATCCCCCTCCTTGAACGGATTATGTGAATAGCTTGCCAATATCCTCTTGAATTGTACCCAATACTCGTAGAGGGATTCATCAGTGAACTGAGAGATATTGAAGAGCTGCTTCTTCAACCCCGTGGATTTTAAAGCTGGGAAGTATTTTTCGAGAAATCTTTGCTTTATGTCTATCCAGAGGTGATGCAACCGGGTAGAAGGTGGTACAACCAATCTTTGGTTGTATCCCGAAATGAGAAGGGGAATGACCTCAAATTGTATTCCTTCTCCGAGACACCCAATGGCTTCATTTTGGTACAAACTACTCCCTCTGTCCCTCTATTTGTGTCTTACCTGCCTTATTTGGTGCCCCTTTATTAATGTCTTACTTCTATTTTTGGTAAAAAAATTGAATGTGAAAAAAAGTGAAATATTTTTTTGTTCACAAACCATTTTTATGCTATTTCAATGATTTTTTAAAAAAATAACATTTTTTGTGGTAAGACAGTTATAGAGGGACGGAGGGAGTAGTATTATTATTTGTACATTCAATATTTATATGACAATCACAATTAATTTATAACGATTCACAATCTCATACTCCCTCCGTTTCGTTAACAATGGTACATCATTTTGGGGGTTAGAATTTAGGAGATGGTAAATGAGTGGGTGAAATTGAATTGAAAGAAGAAAAATATAATGATTGGATGTAAAAACTAGGGGCGGCAAATGGGTGGACGGGTCAAATACAGACTGGGTAAAATGGGTAAAATGGGTAATTAAAAAATATGGGTATGACCCATTTTATGATGGGTAAAAAATGGGTCGGGTCAAAACGGG
>JAULKJ010305404.1:0-11299 GCA_032355405.1 Rubia balearica | reverse complement strand
AAAAATTGGAGGATATAAATGAGATTGTGCCTGCAGAAAAGAAGCACTTGGTTATGTCCGAAAGAAGAGAAATGGAGAAAAATAGGAGAAGGATTGACCTGGGAGAGCCAAGCAGTTATGTCACTACGACAGAGCGAAGTAAAGACGACCTTAACGCATTTTTTCCATGGCCTCGGGAGGGCTGACTTGAACCTCCTCCGTCACCAATGCTTCTCCAGCTCCCTACGCCACAAATTAGGATAAGAAGTCAGAACCCTTACATTGTAACAATAATATAACACACCTAACATTACCATACACACAATGCTAATCAGATAATCATTGCCATTAATCTACTCACCCAAGCATTCAAAATGCTGCAAAAATATATCAATAACATTCTCTTTGCTCAAATTCAGCAAGAAATCAACAAAAACGTAAACTCCGATAAAAGGATACTCAAAACAACTCAAATACACAAAAACCTGAGCCATATTGTTCTTGAAGGATATGGATCCCTATAGAACCCTTACACAACTCTTCTCAATCTCAAAAAATGCCATGAAAAATACAGATTTTTCAATTTTATGTTCCATCATTAGAGCTACTGATTTTTCATACACCCACATTTCAATTTTATTCTACAATCATGTTAATGAACAGGTTAACAATACGCAAAATGTTTAGTGTAAATAAGGACAATAACCATACCTATTGCTTCCACCTTAGATTACTACAGTAATTCACCTAGCTCATCCACACAATGGGGCTGGTCAAGACGAACAACTGGTGCAACTTCTGAAAGAAAGAGCTTATGCTTACACAATTAGCGAAAACTTTAAAGATATACTTAATGTTCTCATTCACTGATGTATTCAAATAACAACCCTAATAGATGAACAAACCCTAAGATATGTTTTTTGAGGTTCGGTCGAAACAAACAATCACAAACAGCGATGACAAAATTGACATTCAATGAGAAAATTAATATGAAATTGACTAATAATTGAAAATTTAAGCGAGCCAAACCTTTGAAAACCTAGGAAATTGAAGGAGGGGAATGGTTGAGGAGGGGAAATGCGGAGAAGCATATGTTAACGGTGGTTAAAGAGGAGGCCAGTGGCGGTCAGCGGCGAGGAAGGTTGGGAGAGTTCAGTGGCAGAGTAAGGTGAAGAAATCAAGGACTGGCGGTGGAGAACGGTGGAGGAGGGAAATCGGTGGAGGGCGGTGAGGAAGGTTGGGAGAGTTCAGTGGCAGAGTAAGGTGAAGAAATCAGGGACTGGCGGCGGAGAAGGCGGATGAGGGAAATCGGTGGAGGATGGAGAGAAAAACTGTATTTTTTTCTAATTTTGGTGCTAGAATTGGGATCAGGTAATTTTATTTTATTTAATGTAGGCCCTTGGATCATCTTATTTGAAGGGTTAGGATTTGGTCTCACATAAGTAGGTTGTCTCACATAAGATGGGTTGTCTCATCTAATCCCAATTCTACATATATATATATATATATATGGGGTAAAACATAGTAGCCACGTCATAATAATAATAGATTCACATTGATAAAAATCAATAGCCATATTATAATAATAGATCCTCAATTTAAAAAATCATCGATTTTCAATGCAAGTCATATATGATCTTCAGTCTGACGTGACTAATATTTCGACTGACCCCCTCAAATATATTTTCGGTTAACAAATACTCATATTGAGGCAGTTGGTGCATTCAATAAGCATATTTACCAAAAATATACCAGGTTTTTTATTTATTCACATTTAACGATTCTAATTCAAATAAACCTAGGCAAAGATTTGTATAGTAAATTAATTCAACTGTGTACTGCATTATTAATTCTGTTATATTATACTAATTAAATGTTTATTAGTTAGAGAAATAAAAAATATATATAATTTTTTAGACACTCTTCAATTATAAACTATAATAAAGAAGGAAAGATTTTTTTAAAAGTATATTTCACCTTTCTGCAGAGGCATTTATGAATGCTGACGTGATTAAGTTTCAGCCAAAGGTGCGGACTTGAAATGAGTTAACCTTTGTCTGGGACAAACGAAAATGGACAATAGGAATCTTTGGTTTGGACGGAGGGAGTGTATATTTTAAATGTGAATTATCGTGCAAATTTCCATGTATTATATGTAAATAGTTATTTATATAGTTACAAAATTTTAAAATAAAATTCACTTATGTATCCTTCAAATTTAAGTTTAATATAAAGTGATATGAATATTCTTGCGAAAACTCTGTATTGCGGAATATCGGATCTTTGAAATACAGTGTTCTAAAAATCAGTCCTAGGCGGCGCCAGCCTTCCACCATACATAGGGCCTAGGCGGTCCGATTTGGCGTATTGGCCTCTAAGCGGCCACCTAGGGCCGCCTAAGCCCGCCCAGACCTGCCCGAGCCGGTTTGAACCAAATAAACCGAATGCGGGTTAAAACTTAACTTAAAATTTTAACTTAAAAGAAGCCTTTTGAAACCCATTTGTTCAATGCCATATCCGTAAATGGGCTTGAAATTGTATTATTTTCTTATTTATATATTAAATTTCCTATTTTAAATTATTTTCATATTATTATATTAATTAATTATATATAAATAATAAAATAATACAAATCCACCTAGACCGATTAATCGCGCTAGGCGGTGCCCTTCCGCCTAGCGAGCACCTAGCGATTTTTAGAACCATGGGTAGTATACAACAGTTGTAACACCACTTGATCTTGATCCAAAACATGATCTATATTGTCCAAACTGCACATACCTTGAAAAACACAGATCAAGAATGGAACACCTAATAGAGAAACACAAATGAAATCACGACCACACGATCTGTAAAATTAGAACGGACAAAATACATTGACATGAACAATTACATTAAATATTCATCATGGACACATCAATCTAATCTATCAAGTCGAAAAACAGTACTAATGTATGAAAATAAATCCATAGTTATTTAAAAACATAAATATTAAAAGTATAACAATCGGAAAAAAAAACTATCGTTTTCCCTCTCCCCATTATGGGAGAAGAAGATGGGATAAAAAAATTCAGAGGAAGAAAGAAGAAGTAAGATGGAAGCATAAGTTGAAGGAAATTTGTTCTTTGTTGGGGAGGTTTATTGTTGTATCATTGTAAGAGCAAGTCCAACAGGTTTTCTAAATTTTTTTCAAAATGGAGATTTAAAACTCATATCCTCTATATTTTTTCGCTCCAACTCCAACATATTATCCATTTTACATATTTTACATTTATTACACAATAATAATTTATTTTGTAATTTAAACCAAAACCTTATATTTACTGGAAGAAAAGCTTAAATAATGTCTAATTTTATAACTTCATTTTAAAAGGTTATTAAATATCTTATAACTATTTATTTATTTTAATTAATTTAAAATGACGCTATCGAATTCATAAACTAATGCAAAGTTTCTAGTAAAACCAAAATAAAGTAACCTATTTAGAATCTGAAGAAAAAGATATAGAAGTAGAATTTCAAAAGCTATCCTTATAATAGTTTATTATTCCTCATTGAGTCAATAAAGAAAACTATAACTAATTTCTTAATATCATATTCATTTCGTGATTCATGTTAATTATTATTTGAGATTATCAGTTTAAAATTCCATAACCATTTTTAATTTATAAAAAAAATACCATCAATTAAATATGCGAAAACTAAATTTCACTTAAGGAAAGAAAATTAGGGGTAGGGGTAAAATATTTTTTGAGAGTCAAATTTCTTAACTTTGACTCAAATATCATTGATACATCAATGAATTATATAATTATACGTAATTTTGTTAAATTTGACAGGAAGTATATTATTATTAATCATTAGTTTTTTATTATACTCCCTCTGTTTTTCTATGTTTGGCACACTTACCATTTTTGTATATTTTTCTAAGTTTGTCACATTTCCTTTTATGGTAAACAGTACATCATTCTCAACCACTCATTAAACTTTTTACTCTCCTCACTCAATTTCCTCCACATATTTTCACTTGCAAAAAAAAAAACAACACCTAAACCTATGGTGCCAAACATAGAAGAACGGAGGGAGTATTTATTTTATGTAATCAAAATATTGATCGTTAAGCATGAGCATTGAACATCATGAAAAATGAAACATTTCTAGTAGGATGTGGGAAGTGGAAGAGTTTAAGTTTAGAATATCTTAACGTGTACGAAATATTTGTATTAATTTAAGTTGTCAAATTAATGATTGCATTGATGATAACATTCTCCAAATTTTGGTTTTTCTCTCTACCAATATAGAGAACCAAATTTTGATTTCAAGAAAATATCTATTTTGGAGAACCATATGGAGAATTTATTGGAGGAAAAAAGTTGTCCAAAATCTCTAAAAATAATGAAAATGTCTATTATGGAAAATATGTTGGACTTGCTCTAAGTAAATGAGAAGGTGCTTCCATTTGGAATTTACACCAAAATTTTAATATCAAGTAAAGTTTGCAAGATGTAATATATTAACTTAAAAATTTTAATATCAAACCATGTTTGTATAATATAAACAATTTTGCTTTTAAAATAAAATATTGATTACGTTTTTTTTAAAAAAAATTAATCATTCTAAAATGTTGAGAAAAAATACCCAGCGGCGATTACAATGAGTGGAATTGACATTCAATCTAATTAGCCTCTAGCAATAACTAACCTATTGCAAGAATATATAAATTACATGTCAACCAGACTGATCTTCTGTACTATTTCAGATCAGAGATCCAATAAAAAAAAATCGTAACATCGCCCTCGGGGATATTAACTTGCTTCCAGTGAAAAACATAACCATTTGGCAAAGAGGAGCGTATCACACATCAATATCACTGCGCCAAATACGGATATTCTACATCTGTAACACCACTTGATCCAACAACTATCTATGTTGTTCAAACTGTAAACATCTTGAAAACACAAAGATCTGACGTATCCAAATTAATGAAAACCCAAAAGCAAAACCACAAACGAAATTACGAACACACGGTCAACGTGAACAACTAAACCGAGCTATCACCATGAACATAACGATCTAATCGATCAGGTAGAATAACAAAAATAATCTGTGGAAATAGATCTCACACTTATTGAATAACATAAAGCTAAATTAAAATAAACTGTTGTTCCCCACCTATTCTAATGGAAAGATGGGAAAAAATTAAAGAAAAAGAAAGGTTGCGGTACGTCAAGATTTTTTGAAGAGGGAATCCGTAGAAACAACGAGTGGCGGAATTCAGAACTAATCCTTGAAATTGGATGATAATTACGTTTTTATTTTTGAAAATAATTATGTTTGTTGATTGAAACACCACCCACCCAAAAGTTCTATAAGAGGAAAAGTTTCCTGATTTGTTTGTGAAGGCGATAAATGATTTGCACTCGCATTTGGTGGGAGCACAAAATGTAAAAAGGGCCAACGTTGAAAAAGGGTTGCCTTCAATGAAACCTGATCTCGGCAATAAAATCACTTAATACAATTTTATGATACGTATGTCATCTATATCACAAGATTCACAGCCAAGATCTTTCTACCTCAAATTGATCCAATTTCAGTTACATTCTATATTAAAAAAAGATTAACACATTGTCGGTCAACTTAAAAAGTTGGTTGAAATGAATATACATAATGACAATTCTGAAACTATATTTTATTGTATTATTTAAATGTATACATCATTTAAATTTTACGTCAAAGTGATATTTTGTTATATTTTTACATTTACTTTAAAAATAGCCTCTCCATGTATACTAATTTTTAAAAACAATTATGACCTTTTGTGTGATAAAGATGTCGGGAATTGTTTAAATCTAGTTTAGCGGAAAATTAATTATCTAATTATCTAGTTTTGTGTGATAAAGATGTTGGGAATTTTTTAAATCTAGTTTAGCGAAAAATCAATTATCTAATTTCGGATCTCATGTATCTATTTATTAGAATCTATTTAATAGTTTAGATTAATTTTGAAGCGTACATTATTTATCATTAATATGTAATACAATTTACCGTTATCTTCTTTTAATTATTTTTTCAGTTAAGTTTTGTTCAGTTCAGTTCAGGTTGAATCAGTTCGGTTCAATTTAATTCATTTTGGTTCATTTCAATTATGCTCTTCTCAGTTAGACTAAGTCCACTTCAGTTTGCTTCAGTTCAGTTTGCTTCAGTTCAGTTTAATGTGATTCATTTCACTTAGGTTTCATTCAGTTGGGTTCATTGTGATGCAGTTCGGTTCATTTTGATTAAGTTTAGTTCAATTTGATTCAGTTCAGTTTGATTCAGTCCGGTTCATTTATCTCAGTTCAATTCAGTTTGATTCAGTTAATTTGATTCATTTCAGTTCCGTTTGACTCAGTTAACTTCAATTATATTCGGTTCAATTCATTTTGATTTAGTTTAGTTCATTTCTGTTCATCAGTTTAGTTCAGTTACAATCAGTTCAACTCAACTCCAATCAGCTCAACTCAATTATTCTCAACTCT
The DNA here is from genome assembly GCA_032355405.1 of Rubia balearica. Classification (NCBI taxonomy): domain Eukaryota; kingdom Viridiplantae; phylum Streptophyta; class Magnoliopsida; order Gentianales; family Rubiaceae; genus Rubia; species Rubia balearica. The sequence goes on along the minus strand of JAULKJ010305404.1, from coordinate 4,802 downwards.
TCTCAACTCCAATAAACTCAATCACTCATTCAAAGATTTGGGAAAATGCCCAACAACTATGTTAAGTATAACTGACATTCAAACTATCTAACCTCTAAAAATAACTAACACATTATATTATAATGATATCTAAATTACATGTCAACGAGACTGATCGCTTGTACTATTACATATTAGAAATTCGATAAAAACAGTAACATCGATCTTGAGAATATTAGCTTACTTCCCGAAAAAATCATGATCGCTTGGTAGATAGAAGCGCACCACGCATCAATATACACTATGCCAAACAAGGATATTCTACAACTGTAACACCACTCAAACCAACCACAATCTATATTGTTCAAAGTGTAAACACCTTAAAAAACACAATCAGAAATATACACATTAATGAAAATCCTAATATAAAAACACAAATAGAACCACGAACACACGATTTGTACAAGCAGATAGAGAAAAATACACGAACACAAACAATTATATTGATTTATCACTATAAATACAGCTTGAATCGATCCGGTCGAAAAATAAACCTAATGTGAGGAGATAAATTCCAACTTTTTCAATGAAAAATATATTAATTAAATAAATTGTTATTTTCCATCTCTCCATAAAAAGAAAATGAAAAAAAATTATTGAAAAAATGAAGTAGGGTACTTGGTGAGGGAGGAGCTAAAGGCTGCCGCAAGATATTATTGATACCGGTAAAGAGTTACTTTTTGAAGGTGTGTTATATCATGCTATAATTGAGATTTGTTCGGTTAATGAAGTACCTCCGTTTCATCTGGATTTGCACTGCAATCATTATCATTTTATTTAAAAAACATGTTTGATCGTTAATATTTTTGCCTACGTATAATAACAGCAAATAAAAAAGTGATGTTTAGAAACTACATTTATCGACGAATTGAGCAATATCATATACGATAATATTATTGTTCATAAATCTAATCAAATATGAGATTAAATTTTGATAAAGAATAGTGTCAAAAAATTAGAAGTGCAAATAGAGTTGTAATTTGATTATCATGTCACGAATAATTTTTCTTTCCAAAATCTTGATTTTAGTTAGGGGTGATCCCGGTGTTGGGAAGAGCACAATAATGTTGCAGGTAGTATAAAATGGGTAACATTTATCGTGACACATCAGGACTGATTTAAATACTGCCGAGTAGAAACTGACAGCTTTATCGTATTGGGACACGTGATAGTGAATTACTATTTAACACCTTAGGAAGAAGCGTGAAGGCGGAGTGGACCTATAGTGGTGAAGGAAAAAAATGAAGGAAATACCGACGAAATTGAACAGTAAAGGAATGGAAGAAAATTTACTGTTACCGCATACCACTTTTAAGAGGTAATAGTCTGGTAGATGTCTTGTTTACCTATCTCACTATAATTAGGGAGTATTTGTTTTCAGCCTCAAGATTCTTGAGAATTGCCAACTGAAGTAGAAGAAGCTGAATTGAGGAAGAAAGAAAGGCTGAATCGATGGCGAGAATTGCGGGATGCTCTATCCTCATCCCATCAAAACTGAGTCTTTCACTCACAAAGCCCTCCATTCATCTCCAATGGGCAAGTTCCAATCTCGGACTCTTCTCCCGGCGGCGAGAGTTGCCATGAGCCTCAAAGCCGGCATCGTCAGACTTCCCAATGTCGGAAAGTCGACTCTTTTCAACGCTGTTGTGAGTCTTTAATTCACTTTGTTTCTTCATGCAATGCTAGACAGTGGTGGTTTTGTTTGATTTTCAGCTATTTTTTGCTCTTGTGTGTTAATCATCTGTTGGAAATTTGTAGGAGTTGTAATTGTTGTGAGTTTTGTCCTTGGTTTGTCTTGATTTTGTTTGGAGTTGCTTGTTGGATGAGATTGAAAAGAATTTAGCAGATGCGGCTTTCGATTTCGGGGTTCTATTGGAGTGTTTAAGAGCAGCCCCAATAGGAGCGCGATCTTTACGTTATGGAGGAAAAGGACAAAAAATGTGTGCTCCAACCATACGCAATAATCCTTTATTTTTTGCTTTCTCATGTTAAATTTCATTTCTTTTGTTTTTATTTTATTATTTGTTAGTCATATTTTATATTAATTATGCATTTTTTTGTTTTAATATTTATATTTAATTGTGTTTGTGTAGTAAAATAATTATTTCTTGAACCATAATAATATTAGAATAAGTAAATGACTGTTTTTTATTTAAATTTTATTTTAATATGATTTAAAATTTTCTTATCTCTTATTTATTATTTACTGATTATATTTCATATATTTTCATATAATTATTATATATGAAAATATTGTATTATTAATTTCTTGAAATGGTGTTTAAATTCACTTTTTTGTTTTTGAATTTATGTTTAATTTTACAACACGATAAAATATTAGAAAACTAATAAAATTGATGATGAAATATACTTTTTAAAGGAAAATATAGAGTAAATCATTTGAGCAAATACACTATAGCAACTGTAAAAAAACTACTGTAGAAATTGAAAGATGAAGAAAATCATTGGAGTTGCTCTAAGGTATCACTTAAAACTTAAAAAATACTTACTTCATTTAAATTTAAAATTTGAATAATTAATTTAATAAATGCAGTGTCCATAATTTAAGGACATATCACTTGTAAGGAGATCTTCTCTTTCTTTTCTTTTTTTGAAAATTCTCTTTCTTTTCTTATTTTAATAAAAATACAAAAAAACACACATTTTTCGGACTATTTATTGACTTTTCTTGGCAGTATTGGTGCCAGAAAAGTAAAGAGAGAATGCACGCAGTTCCAAGATTACTGCAAGGCAAACAATGCCGAAGGGTACTTTACTAAATACTTGTTCCATTTTCCATGAAAAATTCTATTATAGCATATACTTCCTCCATCCCATAGAAATTAGCACAATTAATTTTAGATCAATATTTTATATAAGATGAGGTGGAAGTATTGATGGAAAATAAAGGAAAGATATTTTGGTTATGGAAAAGTTGACTAATAAATTTAACCATCTTGAGAGATAATACAGTAAATATATAAACTCATTTTTTATCACTTTACGCAAGAATTAAACTATGTCAATTTTTGTAGGACGAACGAAAATAGAAATCGTATCAATTTCTATGGAACATGGAAAGTTAAAATAGAGGGGTCAAGTTATTTGTTTGGGTCATTAACATTGATGATGCTGTAGATGCATCCGGACGGTGGCAGCAGTGAAGCAAGAGCACGCAAACCTAAAGAGGAGACTTGAGGCTTATTTTCAGGTCCCTAATCTATCTATTGTTGAGTGTATATTACTCTCTCCGTACCAACACAGTAATCATTATCATGCTATTCAATAAATATGTTTGACCGTTAATATCTTTACCTACGTATAATAACGGTAAATAAAAAATTAATATTTAAAAACTATTTGTTACGACGAATTGAACAATATCATTTATGATAATATTGTAGTTCGTATATTTATTCAAATATGCGATCAAAGTTTGATAAAAAATAATGTCAAAAAAATAATAGTGCAAATAGAGGTGAGACAGAGAAAGTAGTAGCTTCATAATCTTAATAGATAATTCTTTTATCTTTTTATGTTGTGCTGATTATTTCAGCTAACAAGGCAATGCTGATGATGGACGATGGATTATTTCAGAAAGGAGAGGCATACAATATATTATAACTTACAAGCATACATGTGTTGCATAAAATAAGAAGGTCGCTTTATTCTACAAAGAAATTGTGTATGTGAATAGTGTCTACCAATTCATATGCAATGACATACATCTATAATTCCAATTAATATGGATACTGATATGAATAATCAAATGCTCATTAGCAATAAGTTAGATTTGTGATAATTAATTATTTCACTATTCATTTACTCTAGGGGAACACTACGTAATTACTCCTAAATTTCTCCTATAAATACCCCAAAAGAGGATGAAGAAATTGTACCATTTCATTCTTACTTTATCTCATCTTTATTTTCGTCTCCATTCTCTTCATCTTATTTTCTATATCAAGTTCCTTACCACTTTCTTAGTTAATTAGTGCAAAGTTAGTGATTTTCACAACATTGATATATTTGTTGATGTTTTGGTTGGTAAAAATCTCGTCTTATACCGTCCAACGGTTAGAGCATGCACAATGATAAAGTCTCAATATGAAACTTTTGCACTCTTTCTCCTCTCAACAGCATCAAATCCCACAATCATTAAGCCACAGTCCACATCATCTTTGACTGAACCTGCTACTTCTCAATTATTTCCAACTCATTATTACATTTGTAGGTAAATTATTATAATAAAAAGAAATTTAATTTTCAAAATAATTGGTGTCGTTTTACACCAAAAATAAATTGAGCTCTAAGCTGAATTTTCAGTTCAGGATTTTGCTGTTGGTATGGGCATACCGACCAGTATACCTGCGAGCAAGTTCGTTTCCCAAGAAATTGGCGAGATTTTTTCCTTAATCTTTAATCTGCAAATTTGTAACCAGAAGCAAATAGTGAGTAAGAAAAATAAAAATTGAGAAAAAATGAGAATGGAAAATTGTTACATATTGCAAAAATACTTGGCTATGATGAGAAAATTCTGGTTCCGATCAATACCGTACTGGATTTCTATCTCGATCCTTGATGCAAAGATAACTTTAAATGCATGCAAACAAACTGGTTATAGTTGCAATCAACCAATCTTTTCTTACCATGTCGATAATCAGGAGGATGCCTCATTGATTATTTCTCTAACATATAAGCTAATAAACGCTCTATAGATTTAATATGCTAGAATCATCAATAATGAGAAAAACCCAACAAAT
>JAULKJ010305386.1:0-11301 GCA_032355405.1 Rubia balearica | reverse complement strand
CCACAACCCCATCCCTCCGGAAAATCATGAAATCCGGCGATGCGACGGAGATCAACAAATTCCCAGCTGCAGTTTGGAGTAGTTTCTCAAAGTGGCCCCTGGCCACCCACAAGAAGTGCAGCTCCTCCTGGTAGATCCTCTTCGCCGTTGGGATGGGTGATGGAATACCTGCAAGGAAAGCTGAAACCTGTAGATTCTTGAAAACCCTGAGCATCTCACGGATGACAAGCCGGAACTGGACAATGTCACGGACGTGATCCTGGTGGATGTACAGAACAGGCACGAGAGGGGCGGCCGGTGCTTCTACATGCTGTTGGACAGGTCAGGTGCATTTTCTGCATCGATGTCATCGAGTTGGTCGACGTCTATGACTTCAAGGTGCGGTGCTGGGTGACCATCGGGGATCATCCGAAGAACCCTATTGACGAGTCTCTGTCGACCGCGTCGACGTCCTGCTATATTTCTCATCTTCTTCTTGTTTCTTCCTTTGCCGAGAGTTCCTGCAGTTGAACTGCTACCCGGATTGTATGCACTGACACAGGTGGAGCACGGTTTCTTGGCGGGGGAACAGGATAACGTCGGGACTTTCCCCGGGCTGTAGTTGTCTAGGCTGTAAAGAACATGGTTGGATATGGTGTTATACATCCTCAGTATACTGGGAAGGAAGATAAATCTGAGAGAGACGCAAGGATGGATGTAAATCTCGCTCTTTTATTTTGGTCACAGTGGCTAATATATATAGGCAGGATGTATTCCCTCCAGGAATTGTACAAGGACAGTTTAAGCGCGGTGGAATATAGTCTCACTGCTCGTTTGACCGTTGGATTTTTGTTCAAACAATTATTAAAAAGAATGGTTAGTAAATTAGTAATAGTCTGAACGTTAAGGCATGGTTAGTACAACCTCCTATATTTTTGAATCATAACACTAGTTTGTGATGTTTTTAAAAAACTATACAAACCCATCGGAAACTAGAAGTTATATACGAATTAGAAAGTAATGCAAATAAATGTTACTCCCTCTGTCCCTATAGGAGGTTCAAGGCTAACGTGTTAATACATATTACAATGTAATCCATGCATAAAAGACGTTTCGATGATGATCGTCACAACCAATTTTTGAAATGGGTACTGTAACATGTTGTGTGGGAAAACTTTACACTATCCATACTAATAGTCATGAATCTAAGCAGTGTGAGTTAATAATTTGTTGATTGAATTTAGAAAATTAGCTCTCTAATGAAAGGAAATAGATACTTTCCAAGGTAAGAAGTTCTAACATATAATGATCTTCAGTTGTCCCTCATTTGCCTCACAGCTTCACCTACTCAATCATAACTTGATTTCATATTAGGAAATTAGCTAATGATTTAATATGGTTAGTATGAAACAATGTTCAGATTTCACGTTTTATCACTATTTAATGCAGTTTTCGTTACATGGCTGAACTTGAACTATTAAAATAAAATTAATCATTCTGAACAGAACATAAAGATACTACATCAATTGATTGAAATACTTAAAAATCCACAAGTGAAACAATGTTCAGATTTCACGTTTTATCACGGTCTAATGCGGTTTCCGTTACATGGCTGAACTTGAACTATTAAAATAAAATTAATCATTCTGAACAGAAGGGTCAAACACAAAATGTGGGAAAAGACTTAATCCTTAAACTGTAATGCATGTCAAAGCGCAACGTGCTCAGTTACTCTGTGATAAATTCATGTCATATAATTAAAAGTCTGACACCTAAATATTTGGGAGTAAATTAGGGGCCCTAAACAGTGACATTTAAAGATGAACACGGGCTGAATGAAATGAGGAACATCAACATGAAACTAGATGTTAAACATTCGGGAGGTGAAGACATTAGACAAAGAAATCGAAGACATTCGAAGCACGTAATAGCATCTTCAACCTAGGGGATTTTAATACTGAAATTTAATTATATTCAAATTCATTAACATGGAAGAAAGAATCCATAAATTTTTTATTTGTGTTCTACACTAAATCATTAATTTTAATGTAATATATTTCATATTCTCATGTACTCCCTCCATCCCATAATTAATGGCCTATTTTCTATTTCAACGTCAAAATTTGTAAATTTTGACCCTTAAATATCAAATGATTTCTTGTTCAATTCGTCTTAACGTCTATTTTTGAAATATTAATTTTTTATGTGAAAGTGTTGTATGTAGTTAGGGATATTGATGGTCAAACATGATTATTGAAAACCGTGAAAAATTAAATAGGCCAATAATCTTGGGACGGAGGAGTATATAATTGTAATGGTATGCAACAGTTGAAAGGATTCAAGTTTCGAACTACTTGAATTAAATTTTAATTTCGTAATTCAATAATCAAACATTTGCCAAGGTTTGATTATCTAATGTAGTATACATTACACACGGTTACATTTTCTGTTTATTGTAAAATAAACCATGCATACTCTATTTAAGCACTTATGTTTTCATTAACATATACTCCCTCCGTCCCACTATTAAGTTTCGAATTATTTTTTCACGGTATTCAATGACCATGTTTGACCGTCAATATTCCTGGTTGTATATAATAATGTCGCATAAAAAATTAATATTTAGAAAATAGATGTTAAGACAAATCTAACGATGTGTCACATGATATATTTCTTGTTTATATTTTAATTTATATTAAGGGCCAAAGTTTGTAAAGTTTCACTCTGAGAAAACAAATAGGAAGTTTAAAGTGGGACAGAGGGAGTAGGCAACATCTTGGGAAAGACGTTCTTCCGAATAGCTTATGGAAATCCGCAGTTTAATTAGAACAATACGAGATAAAAGGTCTTAGTCGCAATATTGAAATTTTATTATGCAACGTGTTATTGTTTTCAACGTTGTAACCCGGTTCATGCACCGAAAAATGTTATATTCATTTCTTCTAATTTACACTTGAAACCTTAGTCTTTCTATGACTTATTGAAAAATTGTCTTCTAAGAGACGGAGTCTAAAATATACTAGTATCTTACAACAGAAAATGTTAGCTGGCAGGTTTAACCAAATGAATCACTCAACTAAAGTAAGTGGGAGGTGAATAAGCACATGGATCGGTTAGAATAGAACTAATTCTCCCAAACCCCATCGGATCCCAGCCATTCAAATTCCACCCATTGTAAATCCACCGGTGGTTCCCGGCGAGAACGTATCCCAACCATTCAATTTCCAGCGAAAGCATTCACACGATCCTCTTTCCCAAGGCAACAACTACGCCCCGACTCCGAACAGGAAAGCAGCAAAATCAGGGATATCCATTCAAGTACCCTACGACGTGAATGCTCAGTGGACCGGCCGGGAAAAACAATTATTTCACACAACAACCCAAATCGGGTTCAAGACAGCCAGGGTTCAACCAGAACATCCAAACATCCAGTCTGCTGCTGTTCCGGCCGATTCCCGTCAAATTGAAAACCCAGGGCACATCATCTAATCAAGAAAGTGAAAGTAATAACCATTTGAAGGAGTTAGAAAAATTGCATGAGTGAAAATTAAACAATGAAATCGATAATCTCACCAAACCTTACCAATCCTGTAGACGACTATTGCGGGAATCCGGATGAAGACGCAAAACCCCCAAAATCCAACAATAGAACTGCCTAGGAAAATGGGATTTCATGTGGATGAACAGGGCCAGAAGAAGAGAAGGTTAAACAGTGCGCATTCGAAGTGGTTGGCCGTGCACAAGTGGGTGGGCGAAGTTCCAGGATTTTCCATCAGGGCACAAGCTGCAGTGTTCAGGTGGGATAAGATTTATATCAGCCGCGCGCGTGGGAGAGACTTCCCGGAGACACCAGCAGCAGATTGAGGAGAGACTTCAATTTTTTAAAAAAATTTTGATTTCCCCAAAAATTTTGATTTCTAAAGGAATATTTCCATTCTCGGAAATATTTTATTAAGTGTCATAAAATGTTTGGGTGGAGGACGTCTTTTCGTAGATGGTCTTCAGGTAAGCGATGGTAACAATAGTGTCTAAATATTAAATTAGTAGAAACTGAGGAAAAGTTTATAGTCCCCTTGCATAGAATCATAACATTATAACTACGGCATATTAGGTAACAAATTTGTAGTACCCTTACTTAAACATTTTACCTGTCCATAATAATACTACAATCAAGTCTTCCGATTTGAATATGCCAACAATGGGAAGATTTTCTACCCAAAAACTGTACATAAACAAGTCCCCCTAATTTTCATAAATGTAAAGAGCAACAAAATACATGAATATTAATAAAAATTAAAGCCCGGAGGAACGAAAAAAATAGAAAAAGTAAAGCAAATCCAAATGTAAAACAAGATTTGTACTTCCTCCGTCCCCCCAGTGTTGGCATATGCAATTGTAACAAAAGTCTAATTTCAAACAGTTTGGCAACGGTACGAAGAAATTTTTTGACACCAATGCGACATTAGTCATTCAATTGCTAATGAAAACGAAGGACCTACATCGGTACGAAATCTTCATTTCAGGTCAACGTTGTAATTGATTAGCGACAACAATCCCCGTGTATATGCTGCCTCCCCTCTATCAATGTAACTCTGAAGTACGAACGACGCGGCGTTCCGGCAGCATCAATTCACTATTTCACCTTGTCTTCCATGGTCACCCATTCATTGTGTTGCCACGTTTTGATTACTATGTTTGCAAACGTAGTAATATATTGCAGTCATTTTTTACCAGAGTTTGGGAGAGAAATATTCGGATGTCTTCAAGGGTGCACATAAATTTGAACCAAACCTCGAACTCGTCTTCTACGTAGGAGGGGTTTTCGAGATTGTCGTAGCACCGGGGATGTACGAAGCACCACTCGACAAAACCCCATCCCAAGTGGAATTGACAAGGCCTATGCCGATCGGCCGGAGTCAACGACCCTTTCCGGTCAAATACATCAGCTTGAAAAATTAAAGGGACGAAACAGGTCAAGTCGGAAATGGAAATATAAAATGTAATCTTATCGGAATATTAAATTGTCATTTGTAAAAGTATTGCTTCCATTTGAAATATCAAGGGTTCTGTACGTAAAAAAATAATTCCTATAGCTAATTTATTTACAAAATTTATACACGAACGAAAAAAGGTATTCTAATTCTCAATTACATACAAAAAAATTAGCGTTCCACTTCCGCCCCTGGTATTTTCAATTTCGTTCGTGACCCACAGACAAAAAAACCGTTGTGTGCTTACCAAACCGCAACCACAATGTCACATGCCATCACTCGTGTAGTCGTGTATCGTGTTCGGGGAATCTCTAATGGTACGCTATTTTAGCGTTCCATGCAGAAGACGACAAGAAAAAGTTAGCTTTGGTTTCTTCCAATGACACGGTATGTATACCGTTTCTGCGTTCCTTATCCACAGTTAAACTTCAAATGTAGCGGTCACCGTTTGAACGCCAAATATAATTTTGGCTTGCATCTTCGTTTTGTTTTATTCATTCCCTTCTCTTTTTTTACCTTCCTTTTATTTCTTTGTTTTCTTGGATTACTTATAATTAATGTTCTGTATCATTTATATTATTGTTTCATTTTTCAATACTCATTCAAACTAGATGATCTATCAATTGAATTTATTTAATCTAAATTCATTAAAATATTATTTTAATAAAAAATTTAAGATATTATTATGTGTGAAATTGTATTGAGGAAAATAAGTCATGTATGAAATTAGTGTATGATTTTCCACTAATATATAAAATGTCTTAAAAATTATGTTGTAATAATAAAAAGCATATAAATTATAAAATATCATGTTAATTTAATCTCAATTTTTTAATCTAAAATGTCTAAATCAGTTTTATAAACATTTATAATTATTAACAAATAGATACGCTATGAAATACTAATAATTTAAATTTAAATCATAATATAAACACACAATACATATTAATAATAAAGTTCACACCACACTTACAATAAGCCGGCAATGACATAAAAGAACTAGAAGAGATGCGATTTTTAAAAATAATTTAAAACGATGCATACTAGATAAAAAATTACATAAAAAATTTCTTGATCTCAATAATGATCCGGGAGACCGGTTCACGATCTACCAATGTCAGAAAATAGGTTTCCCATTCTGAGAGTTGGTGTAGATCTTTTTACCATGATTTTTCCTGCTCCTGTTGGACACATGCGTACATTCTAGGATCACTACTGGTGCTCAAATCCCTTTCCATCATTTTATGATCACGAACCAAATCTAAGTGATTTTGATGCATGTTATACATGTCTAACTGTTCACATTTTTGCTTTTTATGGATTAATAAATCTTGCATTTGAGCTAAAATATAATCGAGATAAGTTTATGATATAATAAATACTTAAAAGTTAAAAAAATTGATTTTATGAAGAAAAATGAAGGAATATTATTTTTAGAGGAAAATATAGAGTAAACCATTGGAGTAAATACACTGTAGCAACTCTAAAAAACTACTGTAGTAACTCTAAAAAACTACTATAGCAACTCTAAAAAACTACTGTAGTAACTGAAAGATAGAGGAAACCATTAGATGCCCTCAGAAACTTGAAAACGGGATGAGCAACTAATTACGGAATACTAGCACTACAACAAAATATTTAGCTCCATCCCCAACATCACATACTCTGTTTCACAGCTGCGTCTACCAGACCAACTCACCAACTCCACTCCACCGGGGCCAAACGACTACATTACCACCGGACCAGAACAAGGCCCAAACGGTTGCAACCGTCTTGGCCTGACCAGCTGCCCTGTGCATACCATTATCATCATGGCCACAGACGACGCCAACTCACCAAACCCTATCTCAACCGGTGATGGTAGGGGTAGGTGTAGGAGTAGGTCACCTTCCACCTAAAGGAAAACCCCCGGGACGGAGCCAAAATTGTCTTCTCCATCAAGGAAGGAATGTAGCTTGACATATGAGATCATCTGGCCACCTGAACTGGTGGGGGGTTCCCAGCAAGAGTTCACCGTGGGTACGCAGAGGATGACATCCACAAGGTCCAGCCGCCGTAACCATCACCGACGATCTCGCTACCGGCCGGCCAACGTCATTTCTTTCCCGCTCAGTTCCCCGTTCAACGATGACAGACGTTTGACCGACCTATTTCCCTACGTGAGTGAGTTTCCATAAATAGAAACTTTTATATTCCTTCCTCCATCCCACTGTTGGTTCCATGTCCTTTTCAGTTGCCTAGCAATTTCAGGATACTTACTTGTGACAATATATTCATGTTCAACACTATTGCGGGGTTAGTCATAATCCATAAGCTTCATAAAATCCGTAGACGTAGGACTTGATGAATAGACTTGGTCTGCCATCATACCAATAAGTTTAGATTATGTTGACTTCAACGAGTTATCGCAGGAATCACCATTTGTTAGTTTCCAAATATAACCAAGAACAAGACTAAGGGTGAATCCAAGGATTTAAAGAGTCATATTTTATGGAAAGATCTCGACCTATCCATAGATATGAATCATAGTCATAGCTAGTGATCTTGAAGGAGAGGTAATTTTTGGTAATGTGGCTTTCGAACCCATCAAGATGACATGAACACTTTCTAAGACAGCTACTCCTTAATTTTGAATTTATAGGGGGATAGATTAGGATCCTTCCAAGGAGGCTCGTTCAAGGGGCTTAAGACTTTAGTTCTATGTGTGGCATTTGGTTTTTTCAACTGAGTGCCATTGGCTTTGATTTAGAAAGGCGCTCCTGAAAGGAAAAATAGCGAGAAAGATAGCCGCATAACACATAACAAATCCCATTAAGTGTGTGTGAGAGAGAGAGATATCCTCACATTCGCCACTACAGAACATCGTCTCGAAGCACACAACGAGTGTTTTTGCCAAGGGGGAGCCCAGTCATCGGGAATTCCAAAGCTTGCAACGAAAGAGTTTCGAGAGAAAGCGAAAGGGTGCTCCTGGTGAATTTCCTATAAAGAGGAAAAACTGTAGCCCAAAAGCGAAAACCTAAGGGTAAGTTTGTTCCCATTGACGAAGAAGATGAGCCCCCGATGATACAAGACGGTGAGGAGCTGTACGTGATGCCAGATGAGGTGTCGAAATTCTTGACTACTATCCCCCTTCAACAACACATCTTTGAGGATGTTCATCTCCTCCAAATCCAAAAAGGAATTCATATGGCCAAGGTTATCGAAAATCTCCCCTAAAAAGGCAAAGGATATAACTGATCCACTCATCATTGCTACCCCACCGTTCACATAACTGTCTTTGAGTAGCAACATTACTCTATCAGCCCAATCTGGGGGTTATCTGGGGGATTCTAGCCCCTGTCCTCTCGGTAAATTGATTCAAACTTCTCTTTTTCTCTTTATTTTAATAAAAAAAATGGCCACTGCTGTCTCGAGCTCTCTTTGTCTATATTCCAGTCTCCCCTGGTTGTTGTGATCGAGGTTATGCACGATCGATGCAAAGATCAAGAGGCTGAGTGCATCCAACTTTGGCCCAAAGTTCGAGAATGAGAAGAAAGAGGTCGAGAGGTTAACTCTCGAGGTAGATGTGCTTATAAAGGGGAAGTCGAATATCGAGTCTTCAATGCTGAGGCTTAATGGCGAGAAGAAAGAGTTTGAGACTCGTAAGTAAGGCCTGGAGCAAGTGTACTATGATAGTGCTCAGTATTCTTTACTCAAAACCTACACCAACCCAGCGTAATAATAGCCACCCGACCATACGAGACGAGGAAGTTTCAACCTCGCTCCAGTGAGATGGTGGAACAAAATAGGTGAGGCAAGTAGGAGGTCAATACCTTGTGAAGGGCTATCGAAACCTGCTTTATTGTGCTCAAAGATCTTTTAGATGTCAATTATTTTCTCGGGGATGAAGTTTTCAGAAGAGCTCTATCATTAAGGCTCTCCGAGAGTCTTCGAGCCCATGAGCTTTACCATGGGGTCCTTTGATGAACCTTATTGATAATATCCCTCGTTATCTATGCAAGGTTTCTAATATCATAAATGGGATGAACCATTATCAATCGGTAAGTGATGATACTGGTTCAAGGTTCCCATCTACCGGCACCAAGAAAGCCTCAAGAAGTCAAATTCTTGCAAATCCATGGTCCTTGGAACATCCAGTGGAGGTACAGGTAAGACTCGTGGAGTTTGGATTCTTCTTCAAACTTTTGGGGATGGTCGAGGTAGAGATGTTTGCACCTCTTTAATCATCGAATCTAGAGATCTTGACGGGAACGCGAGGCGAGGTCAAGGTTGAGGATAGGCTCGATGATCTATCAACTACTTGGATATGCATACATAGTAAACATTCCTAGAGGAGGTCTCATCACGACTTCACCAGCGCTAAGAGCTGTGAGCTCACAGGTTGACAAGCTAGGATGTTTGCTAACTCTAACGGCCACATCTTCCAAAGTACAAACACTATCACCTCCAGTCTTTGCCATATTATACCACAGTACGTGACTATCAGGTACTGGGAAGTTCTAACTGTTAATTATAGTTTGGTAACTGCTTACTACACTAACGCTAAATTGCACCACCATGGCCCCTTTTATAATTTCAAGTCACCTCTAAATGGGCGTGATAATAAGCACATGTATGAAAATAAATAAACATATTCTAAGCTTTCCCACACATCTTTACCCAAGAAGCCACCCTTCACTTCGCCACCAAACTTTACCACTACCTTACAATACTTTACATATTCACCTTTTAATTTAGCTCATAATTACACCTTTTCCCTTGCCATAAAATCTATGCCAACTCAGCTCACTACAACCCCTTGCCTATGGGGGGTTTATAATATACACCTCTGTTGGACACGCAAAACCTGAACCAAAAGGCAACACCTTGCAACCAACGAACCAAATAAGAGAACCACAAGTTTAGCTCGCAGCACACGGAAAGAATTCCACCTCGAGAAGGAATACAATCAAAACCCACGATCATCTCCTCAAGCCCATGAAAGAACTTCATAGTCAACACCCACGATCATCCCTTGAAGGCCACAACCTGGTAAGGATAGGAACAATGTGGACCACGATCAGCGGGGATTACACGCCACCAATCCTTTGCATCTAGCTCCAAACGGAAGGCTCCAAAAGTTATCTTGCGCTCCTCAGAATACCTTAAAACTTCTAAGATATCGCCAATACTTTCTAATCAAACCTCAGCTTTCTTGTCATTTGGCATTCCATCAAACTTAGAAGGGTTTAACTTCAGAAATCGCTCCAACGCTTGATCCTCACCTCCATGTTCTTGACGTTGATCCATCCTATCAATAACCGTAGTTATTTGGTTAATCGCTACGGCCAACTGTGGATCCAAGATGGGGTTTTGGATGTTTGCATTCTAGTTGTTCACTTTACCATTAGTATTTTATCGTTCTCCTGTCCGAGTTAGCATTGAATCGATTGCTTCTACGAGGAGGCATCTACATAAGGTAGTTGCATGTTTTTAGATATAATAGCAATCTAATTTCGAAAGTATTTTGTGAGATTTTTTCCAGCTTTAAATTACTCGATAATTAGTCTAACCATGTCGCTAGGGTCCTTGTAAATCAGTATCAAAGAAAAAGAATTGTTCCTCTAAGTCTTGTAACTCCTCCCTCGGGATATTACGTTCCTCAATTATATGTATTTATTTTTAAATAAATTCACAACATAATTTTATTATATTTAGCTCGATTTCTATTCCTTGTCATGGGTATTAAGACACCTTAGTCTTTGCGGTCGACTCTGAAAGGAAACAACATGAACACGAACACGATCGTTGTTGGGGACATATTTCTTAAATAGAACATATATAAATGACATTTAGGATTTCTAGGATTTATCCTAAGTATTTTATGGAAGTGTTTTATGTTCCCTAAGGTCCAAAATCTATGCTCTAATACCATTTGTAATGCCCTGACCCAAAATTTATAGGGGACATTTATTACAATGATAAAATTTTATAAATTATCCCTGTCTACAGCGGAAGTGGGAAATTTTAAATGAAATTGCTTATAGCATAATCCGAGAATGTGTCTTCAAATGAAATAAATGAAATTAAAGGTGAAGGGCCGCAGGCATTCTCCATTCGTTATTCGTCATGCACTTACCATACCTAGCGGTTTGACCTAAAAAGATTTTTAAAAGTGTAGGGTGAGCTTTTGCCAGTAAGGGTTCCAAGTTCGCAACCATTTTTCATGACGCAATCAGGATGCTATGCATGCATGCAGTTTTAAGAAAATAATTTTTATCCTCTTGAAACAGTAAGCAAGAAAAAATGTCATGCGTGATCAATCACAAATAATGTCACGTACAATTCATTT
>JAULKJ010305368.1:0-11301 GCA_032355405.1 Rubia balearica | reverse complement strand
GCACGTTTTGTGCGTCCGCCATGGGGACGGGACGCACGTTTTGTGCGTCCGCCAGGGAGACGGGACGCACGTTTTGTGCGTCCGCCAGGAAGACGGGACGCACGATTTGTGCGTCCGCTTGGGAGACGGGACGCACATTTTGTGCGTCCGCCTGGAAGACGGGACGCACGTTTTGTGCGTCCGCAAAGAAGTCGGGACGCCAGATCGGTTCGTCCGCTTGATGGTCCGGACACACAATGTGTGCGTCCGACCACTTTTTCACTGCGTTTTTTTGCAGAAAATTGTTCTTTAACTCCTTTTTTAAACTAAAAATACAAAGAATACGTACTATCTAATTACAGAAGTATAAAAATTAATACTTACTTGTTCCGTAATCACTTTGCTCTAAGATCCAAATTGAGAGACTTTCTTTGGAGTGTTTGGGGCCTTACTTGAATTTCTGAAAAGTTTCATTTGGAAGCTTCCTTTTTATGCCAAAAAACTAACTTAGACTTTTTGGTCATTTCACAAAAAAATTGGGGCTGCAAGGAGTAAAAAGAGGACTGCAAATAGCAATCCTCTTAAAATTTGACTATAAACTTATATTGATATCTGAACAATAATATTATCATGTATGATATTGTTGAATTTTTTGCATCAAGTGATTTCTAAATATCATCTTTTTATTTGATGTTATTGTACGTAATTAAATAATTAACAATCACACATATTTTTTAAGGCCGATATTAGGAAAGACAGTCTTTCCATATGCATATGGAAAGACGAGGTTGAATTAAAATTATAAAAGGTAAAAGGTTTCAGTTGCTATATTAAAATTTTATTTTGCAACATACAATAGTTATAAGTTTATGACCCGATTAATGCAACTTAAAAAATTTATGTTGATTTCTTCTAATTTACAATTTAAATGTTGATCTTTTCATAACTTATGAAAAGATCAATTAACGGAATATTTTTTTAAAATAACTTAATAATAATTGTATCGCTGTTTGAAGGTGGACTATGGGAGCTAAGAAATGAAATATACTGCCGTAGTTATCAAGAAGATTTGTAGACCCAAGATATAACGATGATGATTGATTGATTGACTGAACTTTTATACTCCTATAGAGATAAATTTTGATACTCCTAGAGATATAACTAGATAAGTACTGCCTAGGGATAAATTTTGATTTTCGTTTGGAATCAAAATTTGAGAAAAGCAATCGTGATTCGTGGGTATGGTACGTCCGTAAATATGCTGATGTTTTACAAAATCGATCCACAAAGAAGCCAAGATCCGAAAATCTTTAATTTAGTTGTGGGTCAATTTCGATCTCGGCAAGTCTAAACATTGAATAAAATATTGTATGGTATGCTTCAATTTTGTCAGCTGGCCTTTTAGCCCACCAAAATCCTGGTCTTCTTCATTCCTTTTTTTATCATGGAATTCATGATCCTTTTTATTTTTATATTGCACACTTTTTATTTTGAGCAATTTTTTTTAATTTCATAAACTAATTGTACTTTTTCAAATTCTATATTCAATTTTACTAACTTATTTTTTTCACCTATATTCAAACCCCTACATCTGTGATGACATTAATAGAGAAACAGAGGGAGTACTCCCTCCCACCTTTATACATTGGCATTCTTTTTTTAGTACTTCTTACATCTCATTAATATTGGCTCACTTTTTATATTAGTTTCATTATTTAACTTTGAATCTCTTACAATATTTACTATTTTGAAATGGGACAAAAAATTTAAAAGCCTATAATACTCTCAGCTTTGCATAGTCAGAGAACCTTTAACATTTGCATTATTTTCAAAAGAGTCTGTTTCCTGCGAAACTGTCTCATGATGAAACCTACAAATGTTGCAATATTAGAAGAATTATTGTTTTTTTCAGGGCCACTTATGTAAACTGCGCAAAAGCTTAGGGACTGCACTGCAAATATTTACTATTATTTGGTCCAACCCCTTTCTCCGTCTCACTCCTCTTTTATTCAAGATCCTTCACTGCCCTTGCTAAAATCTCACCATCATTGTTGGATCAAATCTTTAACAAGAAAGTGAGCCACCTTTTGTAAATGCAGAGCAAACTTCAACAATTGAGGGAGGAAACGTGATATTTGATATAGAAAAAGCAAGGGCTTAATGAACCGTGAAGCACGAAATGTGGATGAATTAGGGCAACAATACTGCATTTACATCGGCAAGATTACATACTACAAAGGCAGGGCCAGTTTTAACGAAAATGAGGCCCGGGTGAAATTTAAAAAAATTTGGCCCTATATATATTAAATATAAAGGTAACATAATATTTTGGTAAACCCTAAAACAATTATAAAAAATTAGTTCTACTTGCATTTTTATTTACAAAGTCATCTATAATGCTAACTATTTGTAAATTCTCTAAAATTTCACTTTCTATGTACAACATTGCAAGTCTATTCAATCTTTCTTGTGGCATCGTCGATCTCAAATGTGTCTTTAGAAACTTTAACTTTGAAAAACACCTCTCAGTTGATGCTACGGTAACATGCATTATCAACAAAATTTTACATGTAATTGAACAATTGGAATAAATATCTACAGTTTTAACAAATTCAAGGATTTCAATTGCAGACAACGTCTAATTTGGCAAATTCGATTGCAATATCTTCAGTTCAGTAAATAAATAGTCTAACTCAACACCAGATAAATCATTATGGGTAAGAGTATTTTTTACATTATCGCAATGTTTTCTCAACTCATCGGTTTCAAATGATTTTAGAATATTAGAATTAAACAGAAAACCAAAAATATTTTCAAATGATTTCAATTCATCAAATCTAGATTTCCAAGAAGTAATAGCCATATCCACAACAACATTAAAATAATCAACTTTGAATGATTCTTCAGGTGATAGTAAATTTGACCACTTTCAATCTCATCAAATTTATTTTTTCTACTTACACGACGTTTTGTTAAAAATATTGGCTCTCTATTCATATCTGATGCAAGACTTTTAGCAATAATCAAAATTTCATTAAAACCAGTATTCCTATACTTCTCAACAAAATAAATTACTCCTTTAATTGTTCCATGGCAGAGTCAATACACATATATGTCATACCAAATGATCATACCACGTACAAACTCAAAACTTTCAATTAAATTAATTAAACTTTCAGCTTCACTTTTAGACTTGGCATCATCACAGATTTTGTATAGTTCTAATAAAGCATCTCTCACTTCAACCAGTTGAAATTTAATAGTTTGAACACTTTTAATTCGACTCTCCCAACGTGTATTTGGCAAAGATTTGACCGGGAATCCTTTAACATTATCAAGTAACACTTTTCCATATTTTAGTAGAACTTGAATATAATGTGTATATACGTTACAATATTTCAAACAATGAAATAGCCCTAACACAAGAATTGGCCATATCACTGAGGGTTAAATTAAGACTATGACAAGAACATGGCATATATAATGCTCTAGGAATAATTTGACGCAATCTTTTTTGAACCCCTTGATTTTTTCCTTTCATATTTGGACCATTATCGTAATACCAACCCTTATATCTTCAATATTAACATCTAATGATTTTAACACTTTTTGTAACTCATTAAAAAGTACTAAGCCAGTTGTTTCATCCACCGCTATAAATTCTAAAAAAATATTCTTCTATTATCGCTTTGTTAGAAGATACATCAACCCATCGTACTATGAAAGTCATTTGTTCCTGGTGACTTACATCTGGTGTACAGTCAAGAATGATTGAAAAATATTTTCCTTCTTTAATTTTTTTACTGATTACATCTCTTACGCTATTGGTCAAAATGGAAATCACTTCATTCTGAATTTGTTTACCTAGATAATGATAATGGATTTCCTGACTCAGAATTGGCCTAATTTCCATCACAACATCAAATTAAGCAATCATCTCAATTATTCCCAAAAAACTACCATTATTATTTTGATAAAGTTACTCATTTGATCCACGAAAAGCCAACAAACGTTTAGAAAGAAATTGTATAACAACTATTTTTCTTCTTAAGACTTTCCTCCAACGCTCTCTTTCCTTAGATATCTCTCGTTGTAAATCTTTATCTATTGTTTGATTACTATCTATCTTAGTTTTAATTCATACCAAGATTTCATATTAGTAATATGTTCAACAGAGTTTTCATGTTCTTTTAGACGCTCGCTAAGATGTTTTCAATCTCTAAAAACATCATTTGCTAAAGAACTTATGTTATTTTGATTTTTAAACAATTTACAACAAAAGAAATACACTTTATCCCCATGTTTATTATATACTAACCACTTTCTATCTCTGACCTTGCCATTACCTAATTTTCTATAGTAATGAGTATACAAAAAATGTCTAGGACTCTTATCGAGGGGAAATACAAGATTCATTTCACGTATAGGGCCCTTTTAAACTAAAACAACTCGCTTATTGTTATCAAGGTTTTCCCAATACCTCGGGTCATATATATCAAATGAAGGCATAAATTGTTCATCATTCCCTCTAGCTCCAGCATTCAAAACATCAGGTTTATTTTCACCTAGATTCAAGTTATCCGTATTCTCACTAATATCTGGATTTTCAAAAGACTCACCAACATCATTTAAATTAGAATTCTCACCCTTTTCATTAAAACTTGTTTTTTAACAAAAAATATTTATCAATGTCACCGGTTTGAGATTTAGTAAGTTCCTCTATTCTTTTTTTTCTTCCATTTCTCATATCCTGAAAAATGTTTTTTAGGATTTTTAAGATTCTTAGACAACATGTCCCTTCAAACTACTTTGGTTAACAAAAGCACCAGAATAAAATGATAAATTGGAAGTCCATTCAAACTCGTTTGGTGTTTGTCTACAAAGATCACCACCTTTGCTGCTTTGCAGAAAAAAGATTTAAGTTAAAAATCATCACCATCAAATAAACACAGATGAAAGAGAAAAAAGATAGCATGTACGGAAAAACTAGTTGCATGATCATTCTTAGATTGAACATGAGAATAGCTCAAATTTTAACCCAGAATCACAGATGGAACCATTGGCATGGCATAATAAATGAAAGGAAGCAGTCCTTACAAGAAAAAGATGAACACAGAAGTTTATCCCTTGGCCACATCACTCCAGTCTAGTTCCACATAAAAAATTCAGAACCGATCACAAGATTAAACTTATTTATTTGTAAAGGAAACGACAAATGAAACTGTCGCCAAGAGTAAAAACCTGCATATATTGAAAGATAAATGTGCTGGTATGAAAACGCTAGTTTGAATAGATGATTAAGGTCTAGATAAATAGTAGAATATTCATCAATAAAAAATCTTCATTGGATGTTCTTACCAAGAGGTCTAAGTCAATCTGCAAACGGACTTGGATTCTTTAATGGTTTCACTCACTAAATTGATTTGCAACCCACTTGACATTGCCTGAATATGAAAATTGAAAAAAAAGAAGAACAGATCGCTTGATTAAACTCTTAGAAGGATGTTTAGAATTCAGATGTGGTTTAGATCATATAAAATCCACCAATTTATGCTCTCCAATGATAAAGAGCAAATTTTGAGAAGGCCAGAGAAATCACCAGCAATTAAACGGTCTTGAGATTTTGGGAACCCAAATTGACTTTGAATTGCCGATAGAAATCTTCAAAAAGCTTTAATTTTGGATCGGATCGAACTCTTCTGAGTCTCCTTACTTTAAATTATACAACTTTCCTTACTTTCCTTTTACTTTTTCATTTACTTGAATTGCTGCAAAGTTTAGTTTTAATTCCATAACTAACTATTGGGTTGAATTCTAAACTTTTGGGCCCCTTAAAACAAATAAAATAAAAATAAATAAATTTATATATATATATATATATGTATATATATAGGAAAACTTGTACTTTAAGGCTCTTAAAGATGTTGGGCCTTGGACGGTAGCTCAACTTTGCCCGCTCACAGAACCGGCCCTGTATCAGAGGTGGTAGATGTGATATTCTAGACACAGAAAATGATGATTATGAAGAATTAGACACAGAGGTGGTTTTTCTTTTTTGGACGACGAAGAAGATTGAATCATTTAAATGGTTATGACTATAATAATATCAAATAGTTATTTGTTTCAAACGGTTCCTAATTAGTGAAGTGATCTATTCATTCAATATTTTCTTGTTGATTTTGAGTTTAAAATGGGGAACTTTGGTTCAACCGGAAGATATCTTCCGGGTGTTGTTTATTTGTTCAATCTACATACTATATGTTGTTGATATTTAACTAGAATTTTTGTTCTATTTAGGCATCTCATATATAAAATGCAGGTTGTTTATCTTTTATTTGTCCTGCATATTGTGATGTTATTTACTGTCATACTGTGATGTTACACAGTTATGTTGCGATAGTTTAATTTTTTTTGATGTTTTACGAAAGTACTGATGAAGATGTTGATTTAAACAAGATATTCATATGTACCACTCCACTTATACATTCCACTGTTGTTGCATTTGAAATAACTTGTTAAAATTATTCATTACAAAAGAGTTCAAATGCCCTAAAACATCACTAATATAAAAATTGAAAAAATCAAAATAAACTTAAAACATCAACAACAATCCAGTGCCTCAACTTTAACAAATAAACCAATATTTATAAAAAATTCTCAGAAAATACATCCCAAGCCATCAAATACTACCCCCCACAACTTATTTCCTTTGTTACTAACTTATTCACAGACTTGCCTTCTCTCCTGCTGGTTTTGAAGAGGATAACTATTCTACTCCACCAGCACCAAGATCAAAGGTCGACTGCGGTCCTCTGTTCAAGGCATCATCTTCAAGAGCATGAATCCTTTTGCATTTTTTATTATCTCATCGATTGCCTCGTAGAGCTCTGCCTTGTAAAGTGTTCATGTAAAAAAAACATAAAACATAACATACAATAACGATAACATCAATATCTAAAATTAAAACATCACAATAGCACACATAACATGACTGACAGCTACATTGTGAAACGTCAAATACAGTATTTTAACATCAACAACAGTATCTAAAATATCACAACTGAAAAAGAAGAAAACCTACAGATCCTCCTTCCTTATTGATTGCAGCATAAGTGGGAAAGTCTTCATAGACACTAAGAAACTACAACAACAATACAAAAATTAGCACAAATTGTAACAAAAATCCTAAGATATCACACACAATCAAAACTGTACATAAATTGCACACTTAAGCATGAAAACACCACAAGTACCAAACACTGAAAGTAAAACATCACACCAACAGAGATAACAAAAATTTAAACCTAAGCATGAAACATCAAACAAAAAACTAGAAACATCAATATCAATATCTAAAACATCACATATAAAAAATAACAAAACTTACAGATGTTCCTTCCCTCTCGATTGCCACAACAGTGGGAAGTTCTTAGACATCTAAGAAACAGCAAAAACAACACAAAAATTAGGACAAATCGTAATAAAACCCTAAGTTATCACACACAATCCAAAACTGAACATCAATTGCACACTTAAGCATGAAAACATCACAAGCATCAAATGCTGAAATCAAAACATTACACCAGCACAGATAAGAATACTTAAAACCTAAAACATCAAACATAAAATGAGAAACATCAACATCAGTATCTAAAACATCATTGCTGAAAATAATAGAACTTATAGATCCTCCTTCATTCTCTATTGCAGTAGCAGTGAGGCAATTCTTCTTAGACATCTAAGAAACAGCAGCACCAACACAAAATTAGCAAAAATCCATAAGAAAAAATCTCTAAACAAATTTTTTTTAGAGAAATCCCCAAATATTACTCAGTATAATCTACACAAACCCTAGAAAATTATATGAACAAAAAAAATTAACAAAAATGAAAAAATAAAACACGCATAAAAATCAGAGCAAAAACACTACCTTCGAACACAAAACGAAGGTTGAGTTGTGTTAGATCACCGGAAGTTGAATCTAAAACCGGAAAAATAATTGGTAAATGAAGCACAACTTTCCTGCGTTCATTGCGAATCACTCCGTCTTTCGTATTTCATATTGAGTATGTCTCTTGAAAGACGATCTTTCCATTAGTCATGGAAAGACCAAGGTTTAAAGTGCAAATTTGAAGAAATAAAGATAAAATTTTTGGGTTTCATGAATCGGGTTATAAACTTTATAACTACAACATGTTGTATAATAAATTTTTAATATTGCAACTAAAACCTTTTATTATTCTAATTAAACCCCACCTTTCCATAAACCTATGGAAAGACGGTTTTTCCCAAGAATTTGGCTTTCATATTATGGAAAAACGTCCTTTGAAAGAAGATGTGTACTCCCTTCGTCTTTATATAAGTATTTTAGTTCATTATTCATCAATAAACTTGATATTTATATCTTACAAAAATCCGTTGATGTATAAAATGTCTATATTCGTTGTAACGTATATTTTTAAAAGAGTGAGTCTCCTGACAGACAGCCTATCCGTAAGATTATGGACAGGCCACTTATTTTTTAATCTTATACACTGCATTTATTAAATTACACACTAAATTTAGAAATATTTTTATATTATATATTTTTATATTTTCACATTCAAATACATATTATTACTTATTTTAACTTTTAAAATAAAATATTTAAATTTTATAAAAAAATTACAACATTTAAGGTCAAAGCCACTATGGCCTGTCCATAAACTTGTGGAAAAACCACATTTCTTGAGACTTTCTCTTTTTAAAACATCTTTTTTTTATTATGCGTGATTAATGATATTAAACTTTTAAAATCACTCATAAATATTTGAAAAATAATAAGTAAGACAATTATAAATGAAATAGGAAATATATTGTAAAAATATGTAATCATCAATTTTCTATGTATTTAAAATATATTCCCAAACAGCATATAATAGAAATTGTTTACTTTCTAGATGGTGCTGTCAATCGGGGATATTGAAGCCATTTTAATTAATTTAAATCCAAGTTGTCTAAAAATAACATACTAATATTATACTATTTTACTAATTTAATTCTTTTTATATATAATTAATTATAACTTATACTAATATTATAATATGTTATTGATATTAATTATTTACTATATATAATCAATCATAACTTATTAAAATACATAACTTCTTAACATATAATTAAAACCATAAATATCTCATTGTACTATATATTATCACTGAAGAAAATTTAAAAAAACACAAAATATAAAATAAAAAAATATTCAGATATTTTTTATACATTGATAGAGTACTTTAATTGAAATATGTATACATATTATTTATTTATTAATTTATCTGTGAGAAAATCTTGTTTTAGACCGACTAACAGTTAAATGAGGATATTTTTTAATTAGTGAGACTAATAAGGTCATTTTTAATATTAAATTTTATTTATTTCAATGAGATACATATAATTATGATAATTTAAAAAAAAAAAATCAACGAGATTATTTTTATATTAAATTTTATTTATTGCAATGAGATACATATAATTATGATAGTTTTTTTAAAAATAATCTCAACATATAAATAAATAATTTTAAATAATTGATATGAAATATTTAAAAGTTAATCAAATTTTATTGTATTCAATATTTAATGATTTTTAACAATCTGATATACTCCCTCCGTTTTGTTATTTATGGCACCATAGATTTAGGTGTTTGGATTTAGGTGAAGAAAATGAGTGGATGAAATTGAATGTAGAAAGAAAAAAGTAGAATGAGCAGATGAAATTGAAGGAATCTTGCCAAAAATGAGAAATGTGTCATTTAAAAGAAAACATTCCAATTAGGTAAGTGTGTCATAAATAACAAACCAGGGGAATAGTTTTTTATGGATGACTAAAATTTAATATTTTAAATAAATTTTTTGTTTTAATTTAAATGTAAGACACAACATATACAAAAAAAATTATTCTAATATTTTAATTAATAATATCGAGCAACGCGCGATATTACTCTGCTAGTCCCAAGTATCATATAATAGAAATTGTTTGCTTTCTGTCAGTCGGGGATATTAAAATTATTTTAACTAACCTAGACCAAATTTATCTAAAAAGAACATACTAATACTGATTTTAATTGTTTACTATATATAATCAATCATAACTCGTTAATATAATAATATTATAATATGTTACTGATTCTAATTCTTTGCTATATATAATCAATCATAAATTATAAAAATATATAACTTCTAAAGATAAATTTAAAACCATAAATATCTCATTGTACTATATCTATACCACTGAAGAAAATCCAAAGAAACACATAATCTGAAATAACAAAATATTCAGTTTTTTATACAATGATAGAGTACTTTTGATAGAAATATGTATACATATTATTTATTTATTTATACATGACAAAGTTTTGTTTTAGATCGACTAATTGTTAGATGAGGACAGTTTATAATTCGTGAGACTAATAAGGCCATTTGATATTTTCTTTTAATGATAATCTTTTGAAATGAATATCAACATATAAATAATTAGTTTTTAAAATAATTTGAAAGAAATGTTATAAAAACAATTAATTTTTATTGTATTCAATATTTAACGGTTTCTAACTAAATTAATTATTTCACTTCATAATTCATATAATTTCTTAAATTTTAAAATTTTAAATAAAACTTGATCTTAATATAGTATTAGTTAATGAAACTCCCCAGTCACTAACGGATATCGATTTTATCGCATCTCCACCCTTCTCATCAAAATTGTACCCATCCACATCTCATCATTGGAGTGAATTTGGTGTAGATCTATAATTAACGAATGTCCCTACAATTTGCAGTGGGTTGCTAAGAACCAAAAATTTTCCACCACATCCACTAACGCTGCACATATGACATGCAATAGAGACATAAACGCTGATGGCGTTATTTTAATTTGTCTCGGTGTATTATTTTTTATATCTCAAAATAGTAAATCTGGGCTACATTTATTTCTACGGGACAAATGACTAATCCATTTTGGAATCTCTCATTAACTAAGATCATACTTAAAATAAAGATAGAGTAAAGTGCTTATATAACCCTCAGTTCTTTGGAAAGTGTAAATATAACCCTCAGCTTTTCAAAAATACTAATATACCCATGAATATTTTCAAAAGTGTTAATATATCCATGGCCGGCCAAAATATGTAAAATTATACCCCGAATACCCATTTTTTCCCTCCTATGCACTCAAGACACTAAAATAATGGCAAAAGTGGAGAGACGGAAGAGCAAGTTGGAGAAGGGTCAGTATACGCAACAATGTTTTGTACGTCGACGCATACGCTAGTGTACATGTACATGG
>JAULKJ010305348.1:0-11302 GCA_032355405.1 Rubia balearica | reverse complement strand
TTTTGAAATGTATGGTAGGAAGATTGAATTTTAAAAAATTTAGCATCGGTTTTTTACATAGGCATCGATTTTTGAAAACCGGTGCTGAATTTTGTGAATTTTATGAAATTTTTGGCGGGATAATTGAATTTTAAAAATTTTAGCGCCAATTTTTTACATCGGCACCCATTTTGAAAACCGGTGCTAAATTTTGGCAAATTTTTCAAAAATCGGTGCAGGAGAGGTGTTTCTGTGGTAGAGTGAGTGGAGTAATTAAATTGAATTGCATGTAAATAATTACTACCTCAGTCTTTTAATATTATCACTCTTCATTTTTTAGGATATTTTATTTATTGGAACTTTTTTCATGATAAATTCTAGAAAAATTTCATTCACTCAATTTACTTGTTATCCTTTCAATTCAATATCCGTCACTCATTTAATCTTTGAAAAAAATTGTGACCTTTTATATGAAGCCAATATTTAAAAACTAGAGGGCGTAAAATAAGTAAAGATAACTAGTCTAAACTTTGTTAAAATTAAAAGATATCAAAAGGAAAACAAAAATAGAGATTGTAATGTTATAAATTAAACATAGGAGTACTTCACGTTTAGGAAGATGGTTTTTCCATAATTTATGAAAAAACTAAGTTTTAAATTGCAAATTAAAAGAAATCAAGATAAAATTTGCAGATTGCATTAATCTAGTCATAAACTTATAACTATTTCAAGTAGCATAATCATTTTTTAATATTAACTAAAATCCTTTACATTTCTATAATTCTAATTCAACCCCGTTTTCCCCAATATTTTACCTAAGTTAATTTATTCCTAGTTTTCTTTTAAAATCTCAGTCACTGGCTTTATTCTTTTCAGTTTAGTTACGCATCAATTCAATCATTCAGTTTATAAGTCATTTTTCGTTTGTTAATTATTAATGGATCTTGCTCTGCTATCTTATAATCATGATTACAAGTAGAGTTCATTCAATTTATATTTAAGTTCTGATTTCATTGTTTAATTTTCAGTAGATCTTGGATCTCTATCTTGAAATTATAATTGTTATAAGTGGATTGACTCACATTATTTTTCATGTAGTGGGGTGGATTTTGGTGGAGATCCGCTCTCCATCCTCCCTAAAAGAATGAGTATGGAGGTAGTTTTGATGGAGGCGGATGAGTAGGACTATGAAAACAATACTCGACGTGGGGTTAGTGGGTCAGGTGTGTATACATTAGTTCACACCGCCCCAACCCCACTAGAAACGCTATACACATACTCCATCCATTTCACTGTTAGTGACACATTTTTCTTTTTGGATTGTTTCTTTTATATTAGCATACTTTCAATTTTTGGCAAGATTACTTCAATTTCATCCACTCATTCTACTTTTTACTTTCTACATTCAATTTCATCAACTTATTTTTTCATTTAAATTCAAACAACTAAATCTATGATGCCACTATTAGTGGAACGAAGGGACTACTAATTCAATAAATAATAACTATTAGTATCTATAATGCACATATCTTATCTATAATATTTGCAGGTAAATAATTACAAAATTATTAATATTAAAATTATTTTTTTCAAGTAAATTTTAGGTATTTTTGAAGGTACAAGTGAGTTGAGTACAATGTTTGAAATGGTAGGGAGATCCAAATAGGTGATGGGTGGGGGTAGATTTTATGTAATACTTGATGGAGTGGGATCGATTTTAATGTTGTACTCATCATGTGTGATGGAAATGGTTATAAATATAAGAAAATTAGATGAACATAATTATGCAGGGACCATAATTCGCACTCAACCCAATCCCATTGCCGTCCCTAATTTTTCATTTAAACTAGTGAACAAATTATTCCAATAAGCCAGCTCCAATGCAACAGTGAAAATATCTCCACGACCCAATCCGAACTCATTACCACAGTCAACCCATAGCGAGCTCTAATGTCATGTTAGATTTCAAGTGACTATGAACTTCCATCTTAATAATTGATTAATTATAAGTGAGGTGAACCAATATGTGATGCTCCCTCGTATCTCTATTAGTGGCACATTTTCATTTTTAGTTTTTATTTATTTTTATATTGACACACTTTTTATTTTTTTATAAGATTCTTTCAATTCAATCAGCTCATTTTACTTTTTATTTTCTATTTTCTACATTCAATTTCAACTATTCATTTTTTAAAATCTAAATTTAAACACATATACCTATGGTGACACATATAGATAAAAGGGGAGTAAGCATGACCTTATACGGAGTATACTTCTGCTAATATCAAAATAATTGAACCGGAGAAGTATGACATGCACTTTAGATTAATCTGATCTCATAATTAAATAAATAACCATCCCTTTTCAGAATCTCCAAAAAGAAAACAGAAAAATTAAAGATCTTTTTATGGTGTGCATAATAAGGTTAGTAGGAGAGATTTGAGTGTGCTAGTTGGTGGTTAGATTGTCCGAAATTGGGAAGGTTTGGTCCCTTGAAATAACTAACAAAGGCCCTTTTCTTTCCTCTTCAGCAGTGTGTATTAAAAAGAACTGTCACATCCGGATTGCTTGTCATTCCTTAATTTAGCTTTGAATTCGTGATCAATTACTCACATGAAAGGACCTAATACGCACGTTCGTACTCCCTTCAATGCCGGAATCCCAAAACCAAAAAAAAAAGAATGGTCCGTGTCCATTTCATAATTGTACTTCCTCCGTTGAGTTAGAGCATGTGCAGTGGTGATCTCTTAACTTTAAGAGATCACTCTAGAAATCAAAAATACGGATATCTAGAGTGGTCTCTTAACAAGAGACCACTCAAAAGTCTCTTGCTAAGAGACCGGGCAAGAGCCCATTTTGTCAGTCAAAAACTGACTGTGCGTCAGTGATGTCCCACTGACCCACACCTTTGGTATGAAATTTTCCTTCGCCAAAATTTTCTTCTGCCAACAACCGAATCTTAATTTTCCTCCGCCAATTTTTTTTTCTTTCTTCCATTATTTTTAACCTTTTTTCTCCCGAAAATTTTATCTTAATTTTTTCTAATTTACAGTTTAAACTTTGGTCTTTCTATAACTCATGGAGACGGACTCTTTTTTTTATTCAAAATTTAATTAATTTCAACAACGAAATGTGATTTTAAAAAAATTAATTATTTCATCATTTTTGGAAAACGAAATTCATTTTTACTTTTTCTTTTATTTTTCATTTATTTTGTTCTCATTTTTTTTATTTATTCATATTTTCGGAAAATGAAATTCATTTTACATATTATAATGTATTCTTAAATTTGACATTCAACTTATTTTGGATTGCTTAATACATTTTGATTAAATGTTAGTAACAAAATTAATGAGTAGGATAGAGAAAATCAAGTGGTCTCCATGAATAGTGCAGAGTGGTCTCTTACCACTGTGGAAGTAAAAAAGAGTGGTCTCTTAAGTGGTCTCTTAAGGTTAGGTGGAAGAAAGAGATTGAGAAAAATAATATATTTAATTGATAAGAGACCACTAGCGGTCTCTACCACTGCACATGGCCTTAGGCTCTGTCCTTATTTCAGTTTCAATAAATTCACCTCCACTTATTTCACTTCTTCTTACTATTCTCAACTCATCTCAATTCATTTCACCTCCAATCAACTCAACTCAACTCCTCTCAACTCTTCTCAACTCAGCTCTTTTCAGCTCCAATCAACTCAATTCAACTCTAATAATTTAAGATCGTTTACTTTTGACCTCATTCAAATCCTTTTTATTTTAGAAAATTCTTTCATCTATTTTGAATATGAAACTTATAGTAAATATTGTACATATTTGAATGTATGAATTATTATAATTATTGTGATTATGGAAACATACATAGATGTTTAATTTAACATACAATTAACATAATATATTATTAATTATTAACAAATTGTTAAATACCATGGAATTTAAAATATTAATTTTAAAATCATTTAATTATTTTTCACTTGGTGTTAAAATATTAATTATGAATTTTACTAAGATTGAATACCGTAAAAACTATGTTGGTATGGTTTGAATACGTATTAGCCGCTTCGACAGGTTGGTACGGGGATCTCGCTGTTATTGGCATTCTGTCTTCTGTTGTGATTTGGGTCTGGGCCTAAAGCCGTTAGGGTTTAAGGTGGAGAGGGCTATATATACTGCCTCGTCCTTTTATTGTAACCCTAAGAGATAGGATTGGTAAAGAGTAGGAAATCTATAATTCTGGCATTTTCTCTCTAGTGGAATCCAATCTTGGTCGGCCGTGGATGTAGCCAATTGGTGAACCACGTAAATTCTCAGTGTTTTATCTTTCACTTTAGGTGCCTCGTATCTTTTAACTATTTTTTGTTCAGTAACGTTTTATTCAATTCAGTTCAGTTTAGTTTAATTCAGTTCAGTTAAATTCGATTCAATTCAGTTCAATTTTATTAAGTTTGGTTCAGTTTAATTCAACTTCATTCTATTGGAATAAGTCCACTTCAGTTTGATTCAATTTATTTTAGTATGATTCATTTCACTTCAACTTTATTCAGTTGGGTTCATTTTGATGCAATTTGGTTTATTTCCGTTCAATTTATTTCAATTTGATTCAATTCAGTTTACTTTAATTTGGTTCGGTTCAGTTTTTTCATTTCAGTTTAGTTTAATTCAGTCAATTTGATTCATTTCAGTTCACTTTGACTCAGTTAAGTTCAATTCAACTCTTCTCAACTCTTCTCTTCTCTGCTCTTCTCAACTCTTTTCAGCTCTTCTCAACTTTTCTCAGCTCTTCTCGATTCATCTCAGCTCCAATCAACTCAACTCAGATCTTCCCAACTCTTCTCAGCTCTTCTCAACTACAATAAATTCAGTTCGTCAGTAATAGAGCAACAAAATGTGTATTTTCTTTTTTAGTCTATCCCCCCAGTAAACTTCATATTTGACTTTTTAGTCTTGCTCACAATAAACTTCCTAATCCTACAATTTACTTTTTTGGTAAGAAAAAAAATCCCTAAAACACCCTCATGATTAGTGCCACATCAGTTGAAGCCTACGCGATTCACCAAAAATTCCTAATTTAGACCAAACTTATGTGACAAAAGCGTGTCACATCAGCTTGTATAAAAGATTGAAACAAAAGCAATTAGAAAATTTAAATCAGGATGGAGGGACCATTTCACTATATCTGACACATCTTTTTATCATTTCTTTATATTAATACACTTCCTCTTTTTGGTAAAATTTCTACAATTTCATCCTCTCACTATAATTTTCCTTTTTAAATTTAATTCCATCGATTCATTTTATTCAGCATATATTTAAATACCTAAGCATATAATGCAAAATACAAAGAAAGAGAGGGAATATGTAAAGAGCCTGGGATTTATTAGTATTAAAATTAGGAATTCGTGCACTGAATGAAGAAAGTTTCAGAGACCAGAAAATTTTATCTGTGGAACAACACTTCATGTGGTGATGAGGAGATTTGTAATGAAGGGATGAACTCTCCCAGACCGGTAATTAATTAATTACGACTATATTTTCAAAAAACAAATTGCGAAGTTAAGATGAAAAATAATGGATTTAAGAAAATAAATGAAGAAAAGTTACTCCTTCCGTCCCAGGGGAATCTGCAGAGAGAGAAAATCACTCTGCGAATTTTCCCCTGGTGAAATAACCAATATGCCTCTTCCCTTTTCACCTATTTTCTACCTTCTCTCGTTGCTTCTCCGCCTCCTCTCCTCGCCAATCACATTTCCGCCTCCTCCCTTGCTCATATTTTTTCCTCTTCCACCACCTTCTCTCTCTGCCTCACCTCTCTTCCTCTCTCTCGCCACCTCCTCTCTAGAAAAACCCTCCTCCTCTCGCCACCTCTCTCACGCCACCTCTTCTCTCACTGCTGAAAACCCTCCCCCTTGCTCATCATCTCCCCTTGAAAATCCTCCCGTTGGGCTCTTCATCTCCCTCTCAAAACCCTCCCCTCGTCACCAGCAACTGGCTCGTGCAAGCCCAAGCCAGTGCCACTCTTCGGTAGTAGGTGGGGATAAGTTAGGGATCTGCCAAAATTACGATTGGGGTTGGGGGCGCAAAATTAAGATTGGGCTCCGACGAATTAAGATTGGGATTTGAAGGTGACACAGACCATATTGGGGTGGCCCTAGGGTTTAGAGGCAAGGCAGAGGGGTGGCGTCAATGGTGAGGCGAAGGGGTAGCGCGAAGGTTTAAAGGTGAAGAGGAGGAGTGCCATCAATGGTGAGGCGAAGACAAGGGGTTCCGCCAATGGTTTGGCGGAGGGGTGCCACAAGGGTTTAGAGGGAGGGGTGACGGAGGGAGAGAAGTGAGCGGTGGCATGAGAGGCGGTACCGCAATAGGCGGAGGGAGGGGGAGTGGCCGGAGGCGTAGGCAGATGGGAGAAGGTTGTGGGGAAGGTAGAGGAGTAGAGGTGGCAGGGTATTTTGAATCCAAATAATTACGGTTAAGAGTAAAATTGGGTGTGAGGGAATGGGTTAAGTTGATGTAAAATGAGCAAAATATAAGGGTAATTAGGTACTTTAGAAATCTGAGATTTACTAAAAGAGGAAAGTGTGAAATTTATCTAGGACACCCATAAAAGAAAAGTGTGCAGATTCCCTTGGGACGGAGGAAGTATCATCATAGAGATATCATTTATTTAAAACTTGTCAAATTCTTTTCTTCTTTTTTTTTATAAAAAAACTTGTCAAATTCTATTTAGTTTCCCACCCTTTTATAGTGTATTCTCCCATATATAATATTTTTTGGACCAGAGAATGTAATGGGCTGATAAACATTATACTCATATTATTTTCTTATATGTGACGTACTACCATTTCAACTTATCTTTTTATAAAAGTGGAATTATGTGAAAAGTTAAGTTGAGATAATAAAATAATAAAATGATTCCCTTTTTGTCATGAAAAGAATTGCAATATTTCCTCCATTATTTTTAATGTTGCACCCTTTATATTTTGACTATGTTTTATGAAAGGTGGTTTTTCATAAGGTTATGGAGCAGTCACTATATATTTTTAGATTAGACACTATTTTTTAAAATTTAAATACGGTACACTATAGGTTAAATGTGTAATATAACTTGTTTAAATGTAAAAATTCAAAAAATATTGTATAATAAAGTACAATCACTAGTCGTTGAAGCCTATGTTAAAGGCAGTTTTTTCGCCCATTAGAAGGTGGTTGGGAGCTGCCATCCCTGGTATTTTCCTAACCGTCGTACACGTATTTCCGAGTTCAGAACTATTTTCCAAGATTCAATTTTAAAAAGAGCTACTTTTGCAGCTTTTCCTGAGCACGTGAATTCCAACTGAAACCCTATCAATAACCTAGAAACTTACTACCCAAAACTTTCGTCAACCAATAAACCAAAAATGAATAAAGAAGTACAACCATTAACATCTCCAAGTTTTCATAAGATCATTTTTATTAAAACCAATCTTCAAGTAGATTGATCGAACATCAATATCATCACTATCAAATTTACAACCATATCCTTATTGAACTTACATATAAAGTAACCCACATGAAACTGGGAAAGTTGAACCCAAAAATCTTCATTCGCTAAAAGCAATTGTGGCAAGCTCAATTTGGAGAACGATAGTGGTAATTAAGTTTAACCCTAAAATCTTCATCGACAGACTTGGAGAAGGGAGATAATTTGGAGCAAAGTCAGTTGAACTAAAGGAAATGATTTCGATTGAATTGGGCTTGAAAAGAGTTCGGCAGACTTTTTGTTGTGTGGGAGTGCTCTGCTTGTAAGAAAATGGAGAAGTGAAGGGACAATAGAGCAAGGGAAGAAAAGGGGGATTAATTTGAGACAAAATATTTTCTCTGAGTGTAAGGAAGGGGGAGCAAAGAAATGAAAGATATTAAATACGAGGAAGAAAAATCGCACACACATATATGTGTGGTGTTCAATGGCAGTTAAACCGCCATGCAATTGGTCACTACACATCGGTTCAATTTTGAACAACCGTCCTTCAAATTTGACATCCGATATGAATGATTCAGATTGAGATTAGAATCTACATTAGAAGATGGTTCCTGTAGAACCACCATCTAACCGAGCCGTGCAATTGGTTATTACACGACACCGTCCTTCAAATTTGATGTTGGAAATGAACGATATGAGCTTGGAACGTACAATTTTTTGCGGTTCTGGTGATTTTATACAGAACTGCAGTTTAACAGAGTTGTTAATAGCCATTCTTCCACTATTGATTATTTAAATTAAAAATAAAATATTTAAATTTTGATCACATGTTTAAGTTATAAAATGCAATGGTTGTCCATGGCTTAAAAAAAATCCTTGTTTAGAAGACATTCTCTTACATTTTTGTTGATTTTTTTTAAATTGTCATATTTTTTTTAGAAAAAAATATATAATTGTTCTCATTACTTATTAAACTTTTTTACTTTCTTCACTTTTATATCCACGCATTTCAAGTTGCAAAGAAAAAAATCCTTAAATCTAGTGAGAAACAATCCTTAAATCTAGTGTTTGAAACTTAAGAAAATAGTGGAAGTACTTATAAAAATAGAATTAAAAAATTCCAACATCATTGACAGTGGCGCACAAGTTTTTAATGGTCATGTATCTGTTAGCATACAATTATACCACACACTAATAGTTGAAAGATTATTTGGTTTGTATACCCCCTCCATCTCAAAAATTACTTCCTACTTTTCTTTTTAGTTTGTCTTACAAATAACTTCTTAATTATAAAATTTTCATATGCAACATTTAATCTATCAAATTTACCCCCATCAAATCCCCATATTTACTATTATTTGCTACTTTTTGAAACTATTCATGACATCACTTTTGTAAAAGATTAAAAAACCTGATTTTTGACATACAAAAATGCTGCCACATCAACTTGCAAAAAGATTGAGTCAAAAAATTGAAAATTAATTGTGGAATGGAGGGAGTATAAGATTTATGGGTTGCTAGCAATTGGTTTTAGGATGGAATCCCCTTAGACATGTGTGTAGGACCTTTGTGCATACATCTCTTTATCCTAGTGGGTCATGTCTAATTCCTACAAGATATTCGAGTTGGTTCTATTTAGGTGATTGAAGAGTCCCCTCTTTGTTTGATTCGGCTTGCTTTGTTCGTTCAAATTAAAAGTTTGGTGCCCGTCAGTTGCACTTGCGAGGTCATGTTAGAGTATCACACAACAAAAGTGAAGATATTAGTTGCATGCATATAAAATTTGTGGGTTACTTTTCCTATGATCAATTGATTTTAGGATGAAATTCACTAGACTTGTGTGTTGGATTTTCGTGCACACATGCTTTTTTTCCTAATAGGGTCATGTATGATTTCTACATTGTATAAGAGATGATTTTATCTGGTGATTTAAGGGTCCTTCTTGGTTGGTTTGAGTTGTTCAAGTGCAAAATTTTAAGGTTCGTCGGTTGCACTTGCAGAGGCGTGCTAGAACATAAGTACCAAATTCCACATTAACAGTTGAGAGACTAATTGTCTTGTACATAAGTTTTGTGGGTTACTACTCTTATGACAAGTTAGTTTTAGAATAAAACCCCACAACGATAGTTTTTAGAATAGTTTTCCACAAGATTTGAGTGTTAGACCTTCTTGTGCAAGTCTCGTTGCCCCATGTGTGATTTCTACCATTTCTTCAGTCAATATTTTATTTAAAAAATCTTTAACACCTAAATCACTATTATAGAGGCAGTATATAGGCACCGGTAATTCGCCACATAGACACCGTTATTCCAGCTCCTTGGAATACCGATGTCTAAGTAGGGCGGTGCTGGAACGTAGTTTTAGGCACCGGTAGATCTCCATTGTAGCACCGCCCTACTTAGGCACCGGTATTTCAAGAGGTCGAAATACCGGCGCCTGTGCTCTTTTGTAATGGTGCTAGTAAATAGATGATTAATTAAAAAAATGAGCATCAGTTTTGCCGGTGCACGTTTTTATTAATAAAAATTAGAAATCAAAATATTTATTAAAACATAAAAAATGCACTAAAATAAAGGGGAAAAACGTGAATTGAATTCAATGAATACTCAATGGTACTAATCAACTAAGGTAGCTAAAACTAAGTCGTGCTCCTTCTGTTCCAGTTCAAACTGCACACTTTTTGGTCAACTTTCTCATACCATGTTTGACCAACGATAACTTTATTTATATATAATAATAGTGTGTTAAGATTTGATGTTTAGAAAATAAATCATGCAGGGAATCCAATGATATCTCACACAATGATATTTGTATCTATATACTGGTTAAAATTTATGATCAAATGTGTCTTGAGAAAGTTGATCAAAAAGTGTGCAGCTTGAACTGGGACAGAGGGAGTACCAAAATTTTAAAAAAGTGTTACGGTAGATTTAATGCAATATCACCTAAGGTAATACTTGTAAAAGTGTTGCAATATCTCAACTTAGTATTTATTAGCACCTAAAACAACACTTTCACAATGTTGCATTAGTTTTAGTTTGTACTAGTGACAACACTCAGTGTTTGTCAGAATTAGTGAATCTCCTGATAAACGACTTTTCTATAAATATATGCACAGTTTATAAAATATAGTGGATTGTCTATAGTTTATGAACAGATGATACTTTCTCTAGATATCTAAATTTGATGGTGAGAGACTTGTAAAATTTATTTTAGAAATAAATAAATAATAGAATCGTGGATGATACGTTTGAACCTTTCAGTTTTCAACATGAACTGGATTATGTACTTTTATAGGTCGGATTTGAACAAGAAGAATCTCTAGTTTATGCAGCTAATCACTAGGCAAACAACATCTGGCTTTACAACAATACATGAGACAAAATAAATTCTGTAATGTACAAGACAAAATCCTAGATAAGTATATAGAATCTTCAATCTGAAAACTGGTTGTCTCACTTCAATTCAAATTATTCAAATTTATTTTATTTTAATTTATATAATTATTTTTCATTATTATTGATTTAGTTTATTTAATTTGGGTTCAGTTCAATTCATCCCAAATTAAACTAAGGCTCTACTCTCTCCGTCCCACCACTAATGACATATTTATTTTTCACGGTTTTCAATGATCATGTTTGACCGTCAATATCTCTAGTTACATATACCATTTCTACATAGAAAATGATATTCAGAAAATATATGTTAACATGAATCCAACAATAACTCACATGATATATTTATCATATTGTATTAATTTATATTTATGGTCAAAGCTTACAAAATTTGACTTTGAAAGGATAAATATGCCATCTTTGGTGGGACGGAGGGAGTATTTTCTAGACCAAAACAGAACTGAGCTGAAGTAAAT
>JAULKJ010305347.1:0-20128 GCA_032355405.1 Rubia balearica | reverse complement strand
GTCTGCAATGAGTCGTCACAGTTACTGAGTAATCAGGACTATCTTATAATTTCTTTGGTTCATATATATATATATATATATATATATATATATATATATTCCATAATAGAAGTTTAAATTGGAATCCTCATGTCACATTATCTCTTGTTTTGGGTAAAAAGGGACGATTGAGACATATTCGATTTCATTATTCGTTACAATATTATACTTTCAAAAGATTTAAAGCCTAACTTTGTTTCATTATCGTTTATCAGTAATACTAAATTATTATTTTAATCAATTACTTGGACTAAAAAATTAATTTGAATTATATTTTGCATCAAATAGGCACGAACGTGACACATTAGTATTTCATTTTATTGTAACCCTTAAAAAATAACTTTGTGAGAATCTTTTAAATCAACAATTATGACCATTTTGAAATTAACAATTATCTTCCTATTCCCCGAGTACCTCATGTGCCACTCTCTTCCATAGCACCTAAACACAACTGGAATTTTCTAACTTGGTAGGTGTCTTACTATGTCCTTGGGGAGGTAGTGAAGCGTAGACATAAAAATACAGTTAGTATATATGCAATGAAAAAATAATTGTTAAATGGAAATCAAATGACATGTGGGAATTATTTTCCGTAGTGGGGTTAATTCGAAAGTTCTATAGTTTTAAGGGGCAGTTGAAATAGGGGTTATCCATTGACATGGTCTGGTGGTAAATTTATAGGTGACAGA
This sequence comes from Rubia balearica, assembly GCA_032355405.1. Lineage (NCBI taxonomy): Eukaryota > Viridiplantae > Streptophyta > Magnoliopsida > Gentianales > Rubiaceae > Rubia > Rubia balearica. Next base: position 19,400 of record JAULKJ010305347.1, on the reverse strand, counting down.
TTTATACTTAGTATATATGCTACATTTAATTGATATAGTATGAATGATTCAATGTGGTTCTCGTGTACCAATTGGTAGGTGATGATTAGATTATATAATTTTCTATCAATTAATTCTTATACTATCTTGTGTGGTATTTTTCAGGGTCACGTTTGATGTTTGAGAGTAACATTTATTTTTCTGTAGATTCCATCTCTGCATCCATGTCTCATGAGATCATGTTTTTAAGATGAAATTTGGTGTGTTATTATAAGTTCCACATGAGTTCATCTTCCTCCTACATTTAGACTAGTTGCACATGAAGTGACACAATATAACAGATCAAATCCCTCCCTACTGTCTAACACGCTAGCCATCCTCAAATTTATATCCATCCAAATACTAAGTTCTCGATGATGAAGTTATTTTTATCAAGAGTCTGGGCATTAGTTACTTTTTTCCATTGATAACATGTTTTATATGCATCTAAAAGCATGTGTTAACTAATGCATTTAACACATTTATTATTATGGTTAGGTTGGTTATTTTTTAGTTTTAATTAGGTTTACATTATGAAGATTTTAAATTTCCGTTGTTGGTTTTCTTATCTAAATCTCTAGTTTTGTATACTTAATTGGATATAATGGACCCAATGTCCTCACTAACGCCTATATCTTCTGTTGTGACCTTATTAGTAGGTTGCTTGTGAGCTTTTCAACATAGTTGGTAGAAGGTCATCTACAAGAGTGGTGGTAGATTGTAGAAGGCCATTCGCAAGAATTGTAGAATACTAAAGGCCATGAGTCAAAACGCGGTAGAAGATAGAAGGGTCAAAGAAGGAAGACAAAGAAGCAGAGAAATTGAGATCTCAGAATTTTGAAGAGTTCCGGGAATGATATGAGAAGAATCAACATCCGAGGGTGACACCATTGGATTTTTTCTTCTCGAGCACTATAAAATCAACTATAAGAACTCTCAAATTGGATCAGCAGTTGATCTGTAGCAATGCACACAAGTTGCTGGAAAAAACCCAAGTTTTGGAAGATTCAAAGCTGGCATAACCCGTGCAAGAGAGGCTCAGCACATTCCCCACCACTTCACGACCCACACTATAGGGTATTGGTAAAACCCACACCTGAGAGGCTCAACACGACCCGTGTGATTTTTCTAGTTGGGATTACGATCAAATGGGTTTTTATAGTATTAGGTTACAAAGAGAAATGGGATTGGGATCCCAATATTCCCATATACCCATTTAAAATTGGGTAATTATGGGTAGCCAATTAATACCCAATCACTTCCCATGTTTTGATGAATATATTATTTAGTGTAATAGACTCCACTCAAGCGTGCATGTTTTTTACTCTTTTCTGACTATAGTTACATTTTCCAAACTTCATCAAATTTCTACGATCGTAAATGATTTTGTACGAGTTCAAATCATTCAAAATATTTCGAACTCGGTTCAATTTAGTTGAACCTATAATATGTTGGCTCTATAAAGTCGAAGAGATTAACGAACAATATTATAGTTGGGTTCGAGCTCGAGCACGAATACTGCACGAGCTCAAATGTTGTACGAGCTAGATCTTGAATGTTGTACAAGCTCGAATGTTATATGAGCTCGATCTCGAATGTTGTACAATCTCGAATACTATACGAGCTCGAATGCTGTACAAATTCGATCTTGATCTTGAATGTTGTATGAGCTCGAATGTTGTATAAGCTTGAATTCTATAAAAGATTTAATGATGTACGAGCTTGAATGTTGTACGAGTTCGAATACATGTTTGCATGAGTTTGAGTCGGGTTGGAAATCAAGATATTTTAAACGAGCCTAATTCGAAATAGTGGTTGTTTGAGTTCAGCTCGGTTCATTTATGGTCTTAAATGTTGTAGAAATAAAATGAAAGGATACCAATCGCACCCATCCGACGGAAGATTAGAATAGAATTTAAACATGTGAATGAGTGACGGTCTGTCTAACAACATTTAACTATTAGGTTACTAATTTATATATGCGTTGAAGATGTATAATTTGTGATTTATAATGAATTGTTATGTTAAATGTTACACATGTATTTAATTGAGTAATTTTGGGTTCCCATTTAGTTAACAAAATTTGGGACCCATTGGGAACAAAATTTCCCATTATTATAATCAGTTCCATCCCGCCCAATCCCAAAAACTAATGGGTATTTAATACCTGATCCCATTAATCACACATTTATTAATTTCCCATCCTATTTCTTCCCAGTCCCTCCCAATTGACACCTTTACAACCACACAAAAAGAATACTACTGATTGAAATTTCATAAGATAAAGCGCGTGAAAGATTTTTAAAATCTAGTTTCTAATTATATATGTTTTGGATTTTTAAGATGTTCGAGTAGAAAGTTATGGTCGATTTAGTACTGAGAGGTCAACACGTAATTTGTCCGATTGCTATGCGTGTCTAGTTTTAGAGTCATTTTGTACAAGATATTTGAACAAAAAATAGGTAATTAAAATTTATGTATGATATACAAAATTAAATAAATTGAAATCTAGTTTCTAATGATATATGATTTGGATTTTCAAGATGTCCGAGTAGGAAGTTATGATCGATTTAGTACGTAGTGGTCAACCGGTAATCTGTCTGATTCCAATGCGTGTTATAGTGTTTTGTTTAAGGGTCAATCAAGTATGGAATTAGATGTGTGATTTTTATAATTAAATCTTTTCAGTCTTTAGTTTCATATCTTTCTAAAAAATATGTGATGATTTATTACTGTTCTCATGAGTACTGGTCGGTTGTGAATGGATCTTGTTCAGTTCACGTTATAGTGGTTTTTTTTTCAGAGGTAAATTCCTATGGAATTCAAATTTTAAACTTTATAATGAAAGATATGTGTTTCTAGTTTCTAAGGGTTTTGATTTCATAATTTTCAGAATGACACGTGATGTGTTATGATTGTTCTTGTGAGTACTGGTCAATTGTAAATCGATCTATTTCAGTTCATTTTATAAGGATTTTTTATGGGGTAAATATATGCATGGAATTCAAAGTGTAAACTGTCTAATGAAATCTATATGAGTCTAGTTTTTGAGGGTTTAGATTTCATGATATTTGGAATCAATTTTGATGAGATATGACTGTTATGATGAGTACCAATAAGTTTTAAATTAATCTGTCCCAGTACATGTTATAGTGATTTTTTTAAGAGGCAATGGTGTGTGGAATGTAAAGTGTAAACTGTCAAACAAAAGCTACAGAAGTATAGTTTTTAAGGATTTAAAATTCGTAATTTTAGGGATCATTTGTAGAGAGTAATGTCGATTTTGTGAGTATTAATCAACAATGAATCCTTCAATTTCGGATAAGTTTTACGGTTTCCTTGTGTTATGTAGAACCTGAAATAAATTTATTTAGTTCATGATATATCACATTCATATGTTTCACCAAGATTCAAAGTCCTTAAGTTGCAAGAAAGGTGAGGGTTTCTACCTTTCCCAAAAATTATAAAACCCATTTTGAAACCAAACATTTTCTAAACCTTTTCAAGAAAATACTTTGAAAACCAAAAGCTATTTTACGCTTATTCATAATGTTTCAAAGAAAATCTTTTAAAGTAGTTATTCTAATTATATTACCGAATTTCATTATTTAAAATAAATCACTAGAGCTGCTTTTCTACATTGCATATGCATATCTTGATCTATATCATGCACTTGTTAACTATGGGTGTACCATATCGCCCATAGCCTGAATTATGCTTAATTGTTAACCTGTTACTATGGGTGTACTTTATCATTCGTTTCCTGACTTGCTCTTTACTGTTTACCTTTTACTTTGAAAGTACATTATCTTCCATAGCCTGAACTATATTACTGTACTACCTATAATTGTACTACCTTCCTTGAGATTCCAAAACCATATGGAATAACCAAGACCCTACGAGGTCGGCATAGGGCTTGACCATCTGGTTATGCTTCTTTAGCTTCTGTCAGTTTTCTCAAAATATACCCTCTTGTGACTAGTGATGTTAGTTTACCTGCTGGCCAGGTGGCTGTTGGCGCGTTCAGCATAGCATGGAGTAATTATCAGGATCCCATTCTACGGTTGTGAGTAGAATGCCCCAATAACCTTCCACCTGATCTGTATCCTTTTCTATGTGATGTTACTATCGTGCTAAGTGATATACTGCCTGATATTGTTTCTTAAGAAATGATTTTGATGTGATAATACTTGTGACTGATCATTCATGGCATGCTTTCCCGCTCAATATTTCAAGTGCATAAAATTATTTTCTTAAAACTGCATGCATGCATAGCATCCCGATTGCATCACAAAAAATGGTTACAAACTTGTAACCCTCATGGGCGAAAGCTCACCCACACTTTTTTTAAAATATTTTTATGTTAAAGCGCTAGGTACGGTGCTAGGGTGGAAAATAACAAGTGGAGAATGCCTGCAACCCTACACCCTTAATTTCATTTATTTTGTTTGAAGACACATTTTTGGATTATAAAATTAGCATTTATTCTTTAAACTTTTCCTTTTCCGTTGTAGATAAGAAAAAAACTTTTTAGAGTTTATCATTGTAATAAAATAGCCCCAGCAATTTTGGAGTGGGGCGTTACAAGGTGGCACTAGTGGGGAAATAGAGTTTTCTCTAGTGGGAGCCTTAGGGTTTCTTCAAAACATGGGCCTTTGGAGGCCCATTTATCTTCGCCTGTATAAGGAGTATTTAGTCTCCTAGTATAAAACAAGTAGGTATAATGTAGATTTTATTTTCTTGGTAAGTAGGAAGGAAGAGGAGAGTTCTCTCTCTCTAGAGTTTTTGCTACACTTTTATTTTATCCATTGGTTTGTACTGGTGCCAATCGGTATGTGGTGATTAGATTATATAATTTTCTTTCAATAAATTCTTATACTATCGTGTGTGGTATACTTCATGGTCACGTCTGATGTTTGAGGGTGACATTTACTTTATTATAGATTCCATCTCTGCATCTATGTCCATTGAGATCATATTTTTCCGGTGAATATTTGCGTCAGTTATAGCTTCCAAATGAGTTTATCATCCTCCTATATTTGGACAAGTGGCACAACATCCTTTAATAGACCCTAAAAAAAATTATCTTTTCAAATCCCTCCCTACTGTCTAACACTATAGCCATCCTCAATTTTAAATCTATAGATAAGCTACGTTCTCGCCGATGAGGTTGTTTTTATCTAGTATCTAGGCATTAGCTTTTTCTTGTTACATTTATTACATGTCATTTAGTGCCCGTGTTGCAATAGTTATTTCCTCGAAATGATGTTCTTATAACCTCATGTTATAGAATAATTTAATCAACTATTGAGGCAAGAATAAATTATTTGAAATTAAATAAATTTTTTCATTTAATATGCACGCACGTGACACAGAATAGCATATTATTATATTGAAACACTTTAAAAAAATCCTTTGTCGCATATTTTCAAATTAATATTGATGAGCACTTTGTTGTGCATATTAATGGCCTTGGAATAAAATTGATTAATAGTTATATTTTTAGTATTATGATAATCGTGCCTTGTGTATTGGTCTATGCACATAATACGCACATATGTTCTATTTTTTAATTGTTTTTTGAAATATTGCAATGATTTTATACATGTCAAATGTTATGATTTATTTTTACAAAAACGGTTGATAATGTTTACAACTAATTTGTAAAGTTTATTAATAGCATATATACAACTATAATATCATTCACATTTTCTTTCATAAATAAATTAATTTCCAGATCTAATTTTTTTGTGAACTAATAATTTTAATTCGTCCTTAAAATCCAAAAAAAAATGAGCTTCTTAAATTATAATTTTAAATTTTACAAGACATAATTCTACACTAGATTTCCCTTCATATTTATCTGAAGTAATTTTATTGAGATAAAATATGTGGGAAGTTTATTGATATCAAATGAAGGGGGATATTTGTTCTCTCTGCAATGAGTTTTTACAGTCATCGAGTAGTCATGATTATCTTAAAATTTCTTTGGTTGCTATAATATGTTTTAATTTTCAATAACATAAGTTTAAATTGGAATCATTGTGTCACATTATCTGTTGTTTTGGGTAAAAAATGACAATTGAGACATATTCGATTTCATTCTTCGTTACAAGATTATAATTTCAAAAGATTTAAAAACCTAACTTTATTTCACTATCTTTTATCTCTTATTGTAGACTATTATTTTAATCAATTATTGGGATTAGAGAAAATTAGTAAGGATTGTATTTTTCATTAAATTAGCACGAACATAATACGCTTGAATATTTTTTATTTTATTGAAACCTTGAAAGCATATTTACTTTGTTAGATGCTTTGAAATTAACATTGATGAAAATTTTGTAGACAATACTGATTGCATATATATGATTAAAATTGATTAACAGTTTAATTTTATGTACAATAATAAAAATCACAGACAAATATTCAGCCGTGTCATCATAAAATAAGCACAAACATAACATGTACTAGTTTTTTTTGGAAACATTTCTACGATTTTATATTTTTTTATAAATGTTGTGCAATTTTGATACAATAATGTTTTATTAATGTTCATAAATAATTTATAAATTTTTTTCATAGCATATAAGTTGATATTTTAAATTCGTTTAAGTAAAGAAATTCATTGCAAGATCATATGTTTTTGCATTTAATATTTTGAATTCATCATAAAATTCATAATACCTTTGCATTTTTTAATGTGTAATTGTGAATTTCATCAAGATCTAATTCAATGTTTGGCTTCACAAAAAATGTACACACTAGAAACATTCTACTTTTGTGGGCCTTGTGGCAATAAAGGGGTTTTCTTAAACCCCCATCATATAAACTGCTTCTTCTTCAACTATAATATTTGTAGAGAGCAGACAGTCTCAATCGTTAATTTCAAATCAAAGAAATTTAAGATATTGTGCATAATATATATATATATATATGTATATGTATATGGATATATATCCTAAATTTCAGCATACTATGGATTTGCTTATTGCAACCTTAGTATGTGATCTATTATAATTTTCTTTATCTAAGATTAATACCCAGAGTAAGGACTAACATTGCAGCATAAACACATGGTATGATAAGAACAGAAAAATGGGTAATAGTAAATCAGCCAACCAAATTCCAATGTGCTTGACACGCTAAAGCTAGGAATTACCTTGTGCCAAGAAGATGAGATGCTAAAAAAGTACTTTTACTTACAATTTATTCAATATTACAATAGTAGTTCATAAAATACACAAAGAGGAAGTAACCCCGTTATATGGATCATCCTTGTAAAGAGCAGACAGTCTAAATCACTTAATGCCAGTCCCTTCTCCGTAGCAATCCCTGAAATCTTGGAGACTGAGTTCAATCTCTTCATTTCGGACTATGTAGCCATTATCCCTGAGCGTTTCCAGCATAGTTTTCCGTGACAGATAGTAACTGTGAAAGTACCTAGTTTCCTCATTGATGAAGCTACTCAACCAACCTGCAATGTACGAATGTACAACATTAGCAATCTTTTTCCTCTTGATTCACACTTCTCTTGTATGTGCATAACTTTAGCATATGTGCACCATTTTTTTTTGTAGAAAGTGACACTATTGTTAGAATTTTATTTTAGAGGCAAGAATAAATTAACAGGAAATATATTTTTCATTAGATACGCACGCACGTACCACACAATAGCGTATTATTTTATAGAAACATTTAAGATGTTTTTCTTAATCACGTGTTTTAAATTATTATTGATGAACAATTTGTTGTGTATATTAGTAGCATAGGATTAAAATTTAGTTATAGTTATAACAAAAATCCCCTTTGTATTAGGCAAGGGCATCACAAAATATACACACGCTTGGCACGTTCATTTGGGGGGGATGTTGCATTTATTTTATATTAGTCAAATACTGTAAAATTTTATTACAATAATGTTGATTAAGTTGACAACTAATTTGTATAGATTATTACATATATAATAACTTTCAAATTTTCTTACCTAAATAAATTAATTTCAAGATTAAAATTTGTTGTATTCTTATAATTTAAATTCATCCTTAAAATAAAAAAAACTCCGAGTTTCACAATTTATAATTGTAAATTTTATCAAGTTCTAATTCTACAATGGAGTTCCCTCAATTTTTAGAAGAATTTGATTGAAATTTGATAGAATGTATTTTCCGTAAAGAATAATGAGAAGAATAAATAGAGTACAAAAGGAAGACTGATATTAGTATAAATCTAGTCTACTCAGTAACTTTAACTAGAATCAAATCAAATAAGTCATATACTTGACTCAAGCAAATTGTCGGATGCTCAGCGACGCAAAACTTGGATCATATGAACTCAAAAAAGGACAAGAGAGCCCTTTGTTGAAGATATCCGCAATCTGAAGAGCAATGAGAACATGAGCAGCATATAACTTGCCAGAAGAAAACAACACTCGAGCAAAATGATTGTCGATATCGATGTGTTTCGCTTACTTGTGAGCAAATGGGTTATGGGCCAGGAAGATGGAACTATTGTTTTCACATAACAATAGCGGAGAACCAGCAAGCGGAACATGAAGATCGCGAAGCAAATTAGTCAACCAAACATCCTTATAAGCTATGTTTGCAAGGGTTTGATACTCGGACCACGTACTCGAACAAGAATTAGTAGGCTATTTTTTGGCACTCTGCAAAACAAGGTTTCCACCAAGAAAGACATCCAGTCTCTAGAAAATGGTCCCAATCAGTATAAGAATAACTCAAAACCACGGGAGAACTAGCTGACCGAAATGCATGACCAAAATGAAGGTTTCCTTGAACATATTGAAGAATTCCAGTGACTGCTGCAAATTGATCATGACGGGAATCCTGGAGATATTGACTGGAAATGTTTACCAAAAAATCAAAGTCTAGATAAGTGATCGTCAGACATTGTAGAACCTCAACAAGAGAGCGATAAAACATCAGATTATAAAAAGAGGACTGGAGAAACTATGTAGCAACGGTCTTTGTACAAAAGGAGTAGAGACTGGTGTAGCATCTACATGTCTGCTTAAGTGAGAATGTCCTTGGCATACTTAGCTTGGGCGAGAAGTAAACTCGAGGGGAGGGTATAACTTCAAGACCAAGAAATTAGCAAAGACAGGCTAATTATTTGATAGCGAACTCCGGATGTGTCCTATCGATGAACTGCTGAAAGAGATTCTGGTCATTACCTACAAAAAATGATGTCTACGTGGACCAACAGATAAAGAGAAGTATCAGCAGAACCAAGCTCATAAGTACTAAAATGAAACCAAGATGAACCAGATAAGTACTAAAATGCTTGAACCAAGCTCATACAACTTTCTTGAGGCCATAAATTTCCTTCCGCAAACGATAGACATATTTTTTATGAAGCGGATCCTTGTAGCCAACAGGCTGTGCCATATAAACCGGAGCATCAAGAACGCCACTTCGGAAGGCATTCTTAACATCCAGTTGATGAAGAGTCCCAGAGCGTATCGTAGAAATAGCTAAGGCAGTACGAACTGTGGATGATTTTACCACTAGAATGAAGGTGTGGTCAAAGTCAAAGCACGGAAGTTGTGAGAAACCCGGGGCCACAAGCCTAGCTTTATGATGCTCAATAGTACTATTTGGTTAGTAATTCAGTTGTTGAATCCATTTGGAGCTAACAATGTTGGCATCTAAAGACGGAGGCATTAGATCTCAAGTGTACAGTCCACGTAGAGCAGCCATCTCATCATCTATGGCAAAAACTGAAGTTGGATCCTGAAGGGCAGTGTAATAATTAGTGGGCTCAGACTGAGAAAGGAGAGCAGCCATAAGACCATGGTCGACAATATCTGAATAATCCATATTCTTAATAGCACGAGGCTAAGGCGAGGAGGCGTGGGTAGTATAGGTACCTGAAGTAGCATGAGAGGAGCTGTTAAACTATTTGGAGACTAGGGAGATAGACTGGGAAGTGGAGAGAAAGGTGCCACTGTCCGAGAAGTAAGATCTGGATTAGTGGAACAAATAGAGCAAGGAGCCGAGGTGGGGGTGGTCGAAGTAGCCTCAGGATCAATAAATGTCGAGCATCCATATTTGACAAAGAAGATCCAGGGACCGAAATAGTATGCACTGTAAATAGAAAATGAGTCTCGTCAAATCGAGCAAAGCAAGTGATGTAAACCTTTTTCGTAGAAGAATCAGTGCACCTAAAACCATTCTAGTGGGAGGTATAGCTGATAAAAACACAAGGAAAACTACAGGGACCCAAATTGTGATAAGCATAAGGTCGAACAAATGGAAAAACTCTACACGAAAATGGATGGAAATTTGATTAGATAGGTCCGCGAACATGAAGAAGCCCACAGTGAGGAAAAATATGAAGAACTAAAGTAGGTAATCGGTTTATGGTGTTGATAGTCATGGAAAAAGCATCTGCGAGTGGAAAAACATATGGAGGCCTATCCTAGTAATGTGTCTATGTTTGCGCTATGCATGCCCATTCTATTCCGTAAAATAAGGACCAATATCTGATGATGAATACCATTAGTGGAAAAATGAAAGCATAAATGAGTGTTCAAAAACTTCGTATCACTGTGACTCTAAAAAATCTTAATTTTATATGAAAATTGATTCTCAACTAGTGCCTCAAACTGCAATTAAGTGTCAACAAAATCCAACTTTCGACAAAGCGGATAAATCCAGGTAAACCGGGAAAAATTATCGATAAATAAAGCATAGTAAGAAAAACCATTCGATGATAAAACCGAGGAAGAGCCCCATAAATCACCGTGAATCAAATCAAGTATGTGCACAACACGTATATGATTCTCCACAAAATCCAACCGTTAACCTTTCGCCATAACACAAAAGGCATAGGTTTGTGGTTTAGGCAATGAGGAATAAAGAGAAATTAAACCACTCTTCCGTAAAATGGAAATAACTAATGTATGCACATGACCTAAGCAAGTGTGCCAAAGCTTGTCGGATGCCCGTCCTTTATTTTGCTGCAAATAAAAAAACAGAGCTACTCCAAAATGTATAGGCCACCATCACTATGACGCCTGCCCACGATTGCACTGGAAACTTTGTTCTAAATCACAAAGTTTAGATCATCAAAAGTGATAAAAACATTAAAATCTATATTCAATTTACTAATAGAAAGAAGATCCTTAGCAATCCCAAAAACACCAGGACATCAGATAAGCACAAATTATCAGATATATTATAGTCACCAATTGGAGAAATCAAAATAGAAGCACCATTACCAACGGGAACATGAGAATCACCAGAAAAGGTCACAATCTCTCCAAACCAAAATTCAAAGTTTCCATATGAGTGGTCGCGCCGGAATCAATGTACCAATCTGAGGTGCAAGTGGAAGACTCAAATTGCTTGGGTGACTGAGAATTTCAGCCAGATATGTCGAACCTGTACGACGAGCCTGAGAACCAGTCTATGGAAGCATCTTATATCATGTAGTAGCATAATGATCAATACGACAACACCAGGTAAAATGCGGCCGCCCATAGCCAGAACAAGCCCAAAACTGAGAAGTGCTCGACCCTCCGCCGCGTCGTGCTACAAAATGGCCACCCCTGGCAGCACGTGCACTGTACGCACCGTTGCCTTTCATTGGCACATTATCCCACACGGGACTGGTGGAGGGGTTTTCTCTTTCTTTGAATGCGGAAGTTCTTTCTGTTAGGGCTAAGTGTCCTTGTAAAATTTTCAAAATACCTTCATAGTTTTTGGTACGTGACAAAACATCAGCTTATAATGGATTAAGCGAAGAATTAGTCAATGGCATAGAAAAATCCTTAAACTCAGTGCCAAGAGTAGTTAAAAACCATATAAATTTATCATTATTTGAAAGATAAGAACCTATCATAGATAACTGCTCTAAATTTTCTTTAAATTTAAGATGAAGCTCCTGAATTGTACAAGTATTACGTATACCGTGAGCATTGGCATGCAGTCAGAGGATAGTGGAGGCACTGGTTTCATGAAAATAGCCAGAATACAGTTCCAAATAGCCTTGGATGTTCTGGAGTCAGGGATTTCCACCAGTGCTTCTGGCGTGAGAGAGGAGAAAGTTAGACTGCACACACGTTGTTTTTCATCAATCCACTGATCATATTCAGCCTTAGCTTTATGATTGGCATCCATTAGATCAGTTTTGTGCCACCACCAAGAGATACACCGGCCGCTTGTGCGACGTTCAAAGAAGAGGAGACACAGGACTTCGGAAGAGAGGGGAGTGGTGAACAGGTCTTGGGGACATCAAGAAAACCGAACAACTTTCATGGCTTGAGAACGTAGTCAATTTGAGGCTTCCACAGGAGATAACTTTATGATGAAAGCTTGATCATCATCATGTGGAGCAAGGTATTGTCAGAAAAATTTCTTCACACGTGATGAGAGGATTAGAGATGACGAGAAATTGTGTCGTAGAGGAGAGAAGGGGAGGGGGATGATTGGCCAAAAATAAAAGAAGAGGGAGGCGGCCAATCTAAGTGGTTAGGATTTTGGAAAGTTCGGACTAGGTTTTCCTTGATACCATGATAGAATGTATTTCCCGTAAAGAATAATGTATTAATGATAAAAATAAATAGAGTACAAGAGGAAGACTAGTACTAGTAGAACTCTAGTCTACTCAACAAATCTATCTATAATCAAATAAAATCAATCAGATACTTGATAAATTTCAACAAAATCCAAGGATGAAGGATGTTCATTGATATCAAATGAATGGGGGGAAGTTTATTCTCTGTGCAGTGAGTCTAGTTAGGACTATCTTGAAATTGTTTTGGTTGCTCTAGTATGTTTTTTTATTACCATAATAGTAGTTTAAATTGTCTTTATTATTTCACATTATCTCTTGTTAGGTAAGCAATGATCGTGACAAATTTTATTTCATTTATCATTACAAGATTATACTTTCAAGAAATTTAAAACCTAACTCTATTTCAATATCATATGTTAGTTACTGTAGACTATTATTTTAATCAATTATTGGAACTAGAAGCATTTAATAGGAATTTCATTTCGCATTAAATAGGCAAAAATGCGACACATAGTATTTTATTCATTGAAACTTTTAAAACATTTTTATTTTTTAAGATTCTTTGAAATTAACATTGATGAAGATTTTGTAGGGCATATTAATTTCATAGGATTAAAATTTTCTAAAAATAAAATTTGGTGTACTATAATAAAAATCGCTTTCAAATATTGGGTTGAGGCATTATGGAATATGCAAAAACATAACACGTACTAGTTTTTTATTTTTCCGAAATATTGCTATGATTTTTATATTTGTCAAATATTGTGCAATTTCGTTACAATAATGTTTTATTAATATACGCATCTACTTTTTAAGTTAATTCATAGCATATAATTTCATATCTTTCAAATTCATTTACGTAAAGAAATTGATTGCAAGATCAAAACTTCGTGCACTTAAGAAAGTATCTTCGAGTTTTTCATGTGTAATTGTAAATTTCATCATGAACTTATTCAATAATGAAGCTATCCTTCACTGTTAGCAGAAGGAATTTGATTAGGATCCAAGGATGGGGGAATTTTATTAATTTCAAAAGATAGGGGAAGTTTGTTCTATCTACAGTGAGCCTTCAAAGTTACTGACCGGTTAGGACTATCTTACAATTGTTTTTTCGTTTCTCTAAAGCAAGTTTCAATTTACATAATACTAATTAAATTTTTTCACCTTTTCACATTATCTCTTGTTTTAGGTATGAATCAACGAGTGAGGCTCGTGCAAATTTCACACTCCCTGACAAGATTATATTTTAGAAAAATTTAAAGACTAACTCTTTTCCAATATTTTTTATCCGTTGTAAAAGACTATTATATTTTTAATCAATTATTAGGACTACAAAAAATAAATAGTAAATGTATTTTGCATTAAAATGCATGTCGTAGCACACATTAGTATTTTATTTTATTGAAACATCTAAAACATTTTTACTTGGTCACATGTTGTGAAATTAATATTGATTAACATTTTGTTGAACATATGATATACACCTAAAAGCATGTGTTAACCAATGCATTTAGCACATTTGTTAGTCTGTTTTTGTTGGTTGATTGCTAGGTTTTGTTGGGTTTACATCGAAATGTGTTTAAACAGGCTTTGTTGGTTTTCTTGTCTAAATCCTTAGTTTGTAGATTTATTTAGACATAATGAATGCTATGTCATTATGAGCATCCAGATCCTATTTTCTAAGTTTTTTTGTAGATCGCTTGTAAGAACTTCGGAGTAGAAAACCATTATCAAGGATGGTAGTAGATAGTAGAAGGTCATTCACAAAGATGGTAGCAGACCAAAAACTACATGATTCATTGTGTTAGATGATGGAAATGCACCAAGATGAAGGGAGTCGAAACCTGAAGAAGAATGTAAACTAGCACCTCCATTTTGTATTGTACTGCCCATGCCAGCCAAGATTGTTGGTACTCAATTGTTTGCACAGGACACAATGTATTGCATAGCTCGTGCAGTTTAACCAGCTCATGTTCTATGTATGACGCACGGGTCATGCCATATTGACTGGCCCATGCCATTTAAAGGTCACGGTCCCAAGACCATCCCGTGTTTCGTGATAAAATACACAGTCGCGCCACCAGTTTACCAAGAAATCAACTCCCATCTGGCGGCCACGAAGTATTGCACGGACCGTGCAGTTCAAGTGCTAAGGAGAAGTTCCCAGCAGATGGCTATCGATGAAACACACGGGATGTGCAGTTCAGATGCAAAAAAAAAAGTTCCCAGCCAGTGGCCCATGAGGAAACACGTGATTATGTCGCTCAGTTGTAAGGAGATATAGAGCAGGGCAGCTGGCCGTGTGCTATTACACGGTCGGTGCTGGCAGCCAGCTAAGTTTTCCTTGTCCTTTTTAGGCCTCTTTAAAGACTATTTGCTATCAACCATATAAAGGGACCATTGTCTACTAGGTTTTAAGTTCGGATAGTCTATTTTTTATTCTCCTAGTTTTTGTAAGAGTAGGTAGAGAGAGAGAGAAGAATAATAAACCTTCTCTCTTATTTTAATCTTCCTAGTTTTTTCCAAGGGCATTGAATCTAATGGAAAGATTGGGTTTAATTTTGGTGAGTATTTCTTTAACTTGGGGATTTAAATTTGTATTCCTGATTTAATAAATATTTTGTGAGATTCTAAATCACCCTATCATCATATATTTTTGAATATCATGTCGACTTTTCATTACATTATTGCTAAATACAGGCTATACATTCTTAGATTGGCATACTCCATAGTTTATATTTCAGGTAATGGTGGTAGGCTTGATTTGTCCCCTTGGGAGTGTCTACTAGTGTAATAGGGGGATATGTGAGTCTTTGGGGTGCATGGGTTAATACGTGTACACCTTGAGCATCATTCTGATGATTATATGCTAGCATGACTCAAATATGGAAACCTGATAGGTTAGGACGCGATAGTTTGTGGCAATCAGGGTTATAATATAAAGACCTTCATCATTTCAACCTTAGAGTCTTCATGAGATGCCAATTTTTTACCGGTATAGGTTTAGGGAGAAGCGTTCGTAGTGGAGGCCCGAGTGCACAACGGCCAGGCCACTTGATAAAATTTCTTAATTATGGAGGTGGTGTCGATTGAATAAGACATAGGCACCTTTGTGTGACAGATAAAGGGAAGTATTGACTATCGACCACACTATGTGACATAAATATTAGGATAGGTTTATATGTCCTTTTTTAATGAAATCTAGGATCGAAGTATTCTACCGATCATGCAACCCAAATATTCCCAAGTTTTATCTTAATCTACTTTACTCTGTTGTTCTTACAAGTTCTTTAGTTGATCGATAACACCTCCCAAAAACCTTGTTTGCAACATTTACTATTCCCAACACGCAATCTAATTGATGAACCGATTGTGACTTCTGCATAGTTAACCTTTAAATTCCTAGCATCTTTGTGGATAACCCAATACTTGCCACTATCTAACATTTTGGTAGTTTAGTAGGGAGTACGGGACCAACAACACAAATCTTCTACCTTTTGCATACAACACTCTGTGGGTTAGTAGATTTCCCTGTGAAAAAGGTGTGATTTATTAGTGACCCCGCAGAGTATAGATCAGCCCAATTATTGCATAGGATTAAAAGTGAGTTAAAAAATTTGTGGGTATTATAATAAAAATCCTATACAATCACTATGTGTAAGTTTTAGGTCAAATCATGTCAGGATCGGCTTTCTAGTCCCACCATTGGCAGATCTGGGAATAAAAAGGGTAGGAAGAAGCTCCCAATTTAGCTAGAGAGGGAGGAGAATAGAGAAAGTGGAGAGGTAATTGGGGATTTAATCAGAGGAATGGTTGATAAAGTGGGAGAGAGAAACTTAAATTGGAATAAAATAATAAGAAATTGTAAATAAGATTTTAGATCCTGTCATGGAGCAAGATCATGGAAGTCATGTATTAATCAAGAGTGAAACCTTATAAATAGAAGAGAGGCAAGTTGCTAGTAAGAGACTTTCATGAAGTGAAAAAGTGGAGGAAAAAGAAGCTCAAAAGTGGACTTCACTCTTTGATTCTCAGCAAGATGTCAACCAGTACAGCACAATCAATATCAATGGGATAGATCTGGGTCAAATTAATGAACATAATGCTGAAGAAAGTGTGAAGCTTTGGGATAATTACGTCTTCTGAAAAACCCGAGGGTGCAACTCTTCCTTTAAGGTACTTAAGGGTTTATTTATAGAATTTACAGAAACAAGTGTTTAAGGTTTGGCAACTTCAGAAAGGATTTTCATGGTAAAACTATTTTCAAAAGCTATATATGATGAAATAGTTGATAAAGGGAAGATAGCTTTTGATGGTAAGGATGCGATAGTCAAATTATGGGAGAAAATTTGGATACGAATGAGCTTGGTTATGATCCAATGTAGGTTCCAATCCATGATTTACCTTTATCCTATTGGAAACTGAAAACAATTAGTAAAATTGTGAGTTCCATGTGTTGACTAATATGCTTAGATAAACTACTACTGAGAAAGAAAGGTTGGCCTATGCTAGGTTACCGATTTAAGTTAAGATGGGGGATACTGTGCCAGATAGGGTACTTTTTGTGAATGAAAGAAAAGTAATTGTTCAACTGAAAATTTTGTTGGAGTGAAAGCTTATTTCTTTTGCTGGTTGTACGGTTATTGGAAATCGGGAGATTGAATGTAGAAGAAAAAAGGATCAAGGAAAGAACAGATGATTGGGAAAACTCAGGTGTTTGTTCCAGTAAAAAAGAAGCAGGTAAATGATGAAATACTTATAACTGAAAAGAGAATAGCAGATATAGGAAAAAGAGCCTTGGTTGAGGAAAAGAAATATCATAAATCAATTTACCAGTTGAAATAGGTTATTAAAGGAGGTAATAATAGAGAGCAAAAGGAAGAAAAAACACAAGAAAAATGTATAGTGTGGTTACATTAAACATCAGGGGTTTGAATAAAGGGGCTAAGAATAATTAGGTTAGAAGGTTAATCCAAAAAACCAAGTTCGTTTCCTGAGTTTGCCAGAAAAAAATATCAAAAAAGAAAAATAAGGTGAAATCTGGAGAATAATAGGGTTTGGGTAGAACTTATTTACAAACAGTAAGTTGAAAATGGAGGGAGAATTTGGGTACTTTGAGGTGGGACAGTTTTGACGCTAAAGTTATAAATAACAATGAGCAATAACCAGACTTATATTGTGAAAATATTGATGATAATAGTAATTTTTATTGCACCATAGTTTTATGGTTTTAACACAGTGAAGAAAAGAGAATCTCTATGAGAGATTTTGGAAACTACTGGACAAAGGAATCTACCATAGTTGGTAATGAGAGATTTCAACTCTCCATTCGTATCAGGTGATCTAATCAGGGTAATCTTGATAATGAAAAGGAATTAGGGGATGTCCAATTGACAGTTGTGGAGTTGGAATTAGAACAGAAAAAAATTGGCTCATACTTTACGTGGAGCAACAAGGGGTCTAAGGGTGAAATAGTATTGACTAGAATTGATATCAGCATGGTAAACATGGAGTGGATGGAAATTTTTAAGGATGCAATGTGTGAGATTAAAAATGATCTGGTTTCTAATCAACTATCCTTAGTGGTAATATTTTTCCAAAAAGAGGAGAAGATGTCTAAATCCTTATGGTTTTTTAATATGTGATCAAAGTTTTCAGTATTTTAATAAATGGTGAAGAGAATCTGGATGATGGAAGGGATAAAGAACCTTGGATATGTAGCCACAACCCTGAAGGGACTAGAGAAGCCACTTAGAATTCTAAAGAAAAAAAAGAATTCGATGATATCAATAGGCAGGCTGAGCTAGCACATGAATATGGGAGAAAACAATGAATGGTTTGATTGAAAGACTTGATAGAGTGTTCGACATCATCGACCTCTTTCTTATTCAGAAGATTATGTCTTCTCTCTTGTTGATATTAATACCCCCCCAAATTGCTACGATCACACCTTCATCGTCACAATCCTCAGATTTTCTCTATCCATTAATTGATTTTGAAAATTGTGATAAATTTTCTAGTACGCATTCTAGATTTTTGGGTGCGGTAACTTCTAATGTAGATTCCACTACTTACTTTGAGGCATCGAAGCATACTCATTGACGTGTTGCTATGGATGATGATATTAGTGCTCTTGAGCACAATAAGCTCGGACTTTAGCTCCCTACCTCTGGATAAGACTGCAATTGGATGCAAGTAGGTGTATCATACAAAGTTCAAGTCTGATAGTACGATTGAGCTTCATAAAGCTCGTCTGGTAGTTCTTGGAAATCAACTCAAAGAAAGAATTGACGATACTGAGACATTTGCAGCTGTTGCAAACATGAGTTTGGTTCACCTATTTTTATCAATTGCAGTCATTCGTGGTTGGAAACTTCATCAAATGGATGTGCATAATACTTTTCTACATGGGGATTTGCATGAGGTGGTGTTTAAGCACCCTCCACCAGGTTATCCTACGCCCCATGGCTGGGTATATCACCTTGAAAAATATCTTTATGGTCTTTGGCAAGCCCCTCGCAATTGGTTTGCCAAATTGGTTCAAGCTTTACATGCATTTGGTTTTATTCCGATTAAGGCAGGTTACACTCTATTTTCTTTTAGTCGTGGCTCAGTTTCTATTCCTGTACTTTTCTATTTGGATGGTTTGGTCATTGCTAGTAGTTCTTCGTCGCTCATCTATGAAATCAAGAAATACCTGACCTCTTGTTTTCATATGAAGGATCTTGGTACACTTAAGTGTTTCTTGGGGATAGATATTGCTAGAAGGCCGGATGGGATGTTACTTTCACAACGGAAATATGCCCTGGATATCTTATCTAATACAGGTTTATCGATTTCTT
>JAULKJ010305309.1:0-11303 GCA_032355405.1 Rubia balearica | reverse complement strand
GTTTATACCTATATAATTATATTATTTTTAATTTACAATTTTATATAAATTAGAGGGTTGTATTGGCTCGTTCGAAGGAAACAAGTTCAAAGAGCCAATCTCGCTCGAGCTTGACCTTGAATTCAATCGAGTTACGAATCGAGCTCGAGCAGATCACAAACAATCGAGTACAAGATCGAGTTCGAACAAGATCATAGTAATTTTTCAAGCTCGAGCTCGAGCACACCACTACTCGATCTCGTTTCGGTTCGTTTGCACCCCTACCTCAATGTCTGCTGAAATAAAGTTGTTGTCTTGAGGGTTTTTTCTCTCTCCAGAGAATGCTTGTTGTGTTTGCAGGTTGATTTGAGGGCTCTCTGTTTGAATTTTTTTAAGGGATCATAATAGAATTGTGTTATTATGTTTAAGACTGTTGGAATTGCAACAATTATATTATATTATTTTAATATTAGTTTGGTTTGAAGTGTAGGATATGGAGTTGGCTTGCTCCAATGCTTTTTGGAAACATTGATGGTAGATTGTATATGATGATAGGACACTTTTCAGTAGTTGTTGGAGGTTGAATTTAGAGCTTTTATCCAGAAGGATAAACATTTTGCTGCATTTTTGTTTGGATTTTTAGACAGGAAAAACCCTTAGTATAATACCCACTCAACAGCAGACATGATTGAACTAACTAGCGATATCGGGCTGGTGTAAGTGTTGTGTTATGATGACAAGTTTTTTTTATAGTCCGTCTTCTTGTGTTCACACTTTCTTTTGAGAAACCAGTGTGTGAGTTTGAGCCTATTTCAATTTTCAATCTTTCTTTCGTCCACCTCAGTCGAATTTAGATCTGAGGTCCATTTTACTTTTCCCGGCCTAGTGAGATCATACAAGTTTTTTGCCTCTATTTGTAGGTACGCATAATTCTAGATATCGTTATTGATTCGGAAGCTTTGGATCTCGATTACTCTCTTCTTAATGTAATGGTTGTTTGTGTGGCATTGTACGAGTTAATAGGTAGCCAAGTTCAGGTAGTCTTTGAGAGAGGCCAACAGGCTGTTATTGGCAACTTCATTTCACGACAGCTTCCATTTCCTTCATTATCATATGACATGATTCACTGTGCCCAATGTGGTATCGAGTGGGACAAGAAAGGTACTTGATTTGTGCTGTACAACGTAACATTTTCTCCCGCCTTTTCAAATGCCCAACAATCTTTCATGAAATTATGTATAAAGTAATATTCTTTGACCTTGATAATGCCTATGGATTAGTTGATGATGATACATCATATTCATAAGTGTTTTCTCCTTGAATTAGATAGATGGTTTCTCATAGAAGTTGATCGTATGCTTAAGACGGGGCGCTATTTTGTATTAATCTCACTAGTTAGCAAGCAGTACGGAAGTTTGTCAGCTTCCAAAAAGGGAACCATGGAAAATCCAGTTGAGGAAATTTCTCAAAGATGTGTTAGTAATTGTTGGCTATACAAGAAGAGACTTTTGTTTGGAAGAAGACCTCAGATGCTTCATGTTACACATCAAGATGAGGCTATAAAACAGAACTTCTATATTATGTTCAGCTGCATCAGAAAACAGAAACAACGGGGGCAATAAAAAATATACTTACATTGATTGACTCTTTGTGCAGAAAAACGACATGCCAGTTTGTAAAGGAGAAAATCCTCAGTCTTATTATCAGCCACTGGCACACTGCTTAAGTGGAATAGCCAGAAAGGGGTGGAATCCCATCTAGAACAGATCCTCTGGTTCTCTAAGCTATGCTCAACTAGAAGTTTATCGATAGACATTATTCTGATGTGATCTTCTAGCTGTTTGTACTTTATGGTGGCTTTTTTGGCCTTGGAATTTCGATGCATTAGTGTATTTCATTTAACGGGAGTTCTTCTTGATGATTACGTGCAAGACTTGAAGCTGTGGACATCATCCTTAAGAGATTATTGGTCTCTGTTATCTCCGTTGATATTTTCTGATCATCCAAAATAGCCAGTTGATGAAGATCCATTGCCTCCATATAACATGGTTCATATTGTGATGGACATGAATGCTCAATATTGTTTCAAGAGTCAATTTTACGTTACTGGAAGCTAGGAAATCAGTGGTGCCGGTTGGAGCAGATAATTCATTGCCTCTTATACTCGAACGAGGCTTTGCTGGTGTCCATAATGAATGGAAAGATTTTCCAGTTCAATGTTTGATAGCCTTGAGAACTCCAAACTCTAGAAAAAATGGTCTACATTTGTATATTGCAACTGCCATATTATTGATTTTATCTACATATCTACTAGATCAATTCTTCCTTTCAATCCTTTTTTTTCATTTACATATTTCTTAATCTATAATATCTTTAAGACCCAAGTTTACCTTTTCTATAGGTTTGAGCCATTCCCCACGTAACCTCGAACATATGATTTGCTTTACGACAATAATCTTCTCTCACGGATATCTACCACCGGGTGTAGTTTAGTAGACTTGCCTTTTGAGATGGATCACATCTTGTGCCCTTAGCTAATTGCCAGATTCTAAGAACTTCACTTTTTCATCATTCAAACATTACTTACACAAATGCATGTTTTCCAATTTTCATTAACCTGAAACTTCTTCCTATTTTAGGGGTGGTGATTCTTTCTGATACAGTCGGTCAAATAGAGAAAGCTCGAATGATAGCCACTCAGATTCGCTGGGTGGCTAGAGTAATTATGTAGAAAATGGGAGTGACCGGTGGCTACTTGTATGTCAAAAGCCATTTATAAAAAAAAAAGACCATTCCCAGGTTCAGAAATTCGCCACACTACCCAGGTTTTTTTTTCCGATATGGTAATTCATCTAAACCTCGATGTACTTTTTGCTTGTTAAGATTTGTTGTGCCATTTTCTGATAGCCGTGTTGTTCTAGGGCGCGAGTTGCAAAACTAAGCTTGTACACAATGTCCACTTGATGTTCCGATAGACAAAACCTGTGCCCCATAAAAGTTGAAAAGAAAATTTTGGAAGAAATAAAGTATAGAGAGGTTTTGAGGAGATCTAAAGTTTGTAGTTGTTCAATTGACTTTTTTTTTCTTTTCATGCTGTTTTCATTCATAAATTATGTAATACGATGTCTCTGGTACTAAATTACGGCCAAAATGTAAGATTCAAGGTCATAAATTTATAAGCATATCTCCCACTTTCTTTATTTTAGTGTTTTCATGTACAAGGACAGATATGCACCATGGCTATATATACACACAATAATTGTAATCATGGAAATGTCTTGAGGTGTCAAAGATATTATTCCATACCGAAAAGTTCATATACTACCGTTGATGAATAAACATGTAATTTATATCACAAAGTTATCTGTGAAATGAAGATCATAAATATAATCTAAGTGGTTAGTTGTGGATACCTATGTTACACCGAGTTGAGGATAGAGACGTACACGGGTACGGAAACTGGCATAGCATAAATATTTTTTATACGAGTACGACAAGGATTCGTAGTATTATTCGTGATAAGAATAAGATAGTGGTATTTTCTGCGATGTTCTCATACTAATTAGAGCCATAATTTAGTAGATTTTTGAAGCAATAGAATTAACTTTACTTATGTGCTTGACTTTCCAGTAGTAATAGATGGGAATCGGGATGAAAACGTTTCCTGGAAGTACCCGACAAGTATCTGATACGGTTCTTCACCCTGGGAGCCATAACTGTGCTACATATGTGGCTACATCTATGAAATGAATTGGTATATTTGAACATCCTTGTAGTATTATAAACTCGTTCTATTGCCCGAATCGACTCAATTGATTTAGATTGGACTCAATCTAGTCTATTACTATTAGTAATAAATTTGAATTGAAGATTTGATTTGATTCGACTCAACTATACTAGACTGAATTCAATAATACACTATATTACTATAGTAACTAATATGAACTGAAAATAACTTTGTAAGCGTGAAATTGATTCACAAGTAAACCTCTCGATCTCTCCTTCAATCCCTAGTAGCCATCTTCTTCCCATACCTAAAAAATATATCACCCAAATCAAACAACCCTATTTCTCTCAACTTCTTAGTCATCCCCCTCAAGCATAACCACACCCTCTTCATTAGAGAGGTAATGCAAGAACTTGTTATAATAAAACCTAGGAACTTCAACCCTTATTCAAGAGCCTCTACACATACTTGGTAGCCTCCAAAGACATCACACATTTCATTGAACCTCCAACAAAAATGGTGTCAAAATTTACCAATGGATCACATTCCTCTCATCCCCAAATGGCATTAAATCTAATGATTGCTTTGGATTAAATGTCTCTAGATTAGTTATTATCTTGGAGTAGTATTTGTATTCATGACTTGATTATGATTTTGTAAGATTTTAGATTACTCTATTTTCTATGCCCTATGAATATTTTTGTATGATTTGAATTTCTCATTCATATATGATTTATGTTATGTTATGCCTTATGATGCATATATAATTTCATGCATAGTATAATATTGTGCTAGACTAAAGGGGAAACCCTTGGCTTACCCCGACATATAGGTTTTTTGGTTGGTAGCGACTAGGGTCGTGAAAACCCTAGAGCCATCACGAGATGCCAATTCCTTTGTCTCTCTATGCCTAGGGTTGGTGTCCATAGTGGAGAGCCTGGGACTTAGTGTCCTTACCCTCGTGTTAATGGTTGCTACCTACGCAAGACTTAGATCCTTTAAGAAAGGTTGCGTTAGCATCCAGAGTGAGATGACGGGGATGAATTGCGGTATCAAAATATCGAAGCTCATCACTAATTACGGAGGGGGGTGAGATGGTTTTGAAGGGAGACGAACCTTTGTGTGACAGACATTGGAAATTTTCGGCCATCTCTACATTACGTGACATAGGCATGATAGTGAGTTTATATGGCGACCGAATCTAGGATCAAAGTCATTAATTGGTCATGTTACACAAATGCCCCCAAGACTAGTTAATCCTAGTTTAAATCTCATTGCTTGTATGCTTGTACCATGTGCAATGGTTAGAAACCACTTGTGGTTTCTTACCAATTAAATACATTATTACTCTCAATCTATCTTTTCCATCTCATCCTAAGAAATCACTAAATTTTCTCTTCCACAATGGTATAAACCACCCTCTCTACTATTCATGGAGCTCACTTGATTTTCTCTATCATACTCTTTAATTTTATCATTAAAATTTAATTTAAATAAAATTTTCCACCCAAAATAAATTGAATATGAAATTTAATAATACATTTTTTTTAAAATCAATTTCTTTTTTAAAAAATATTAAATATTTTGTGAATTAAAATTAAATAATAAGAGAAATTTATTTTCAAAAAAAAGAAAACATTACATCAGCAAAGATCAAGTATTACGACTAGAAACATTACATTAGTAAAAGCCTCACCAAATGAAAGGTTGTGTGGTTTCTTACTAAGAAACCAAAGGCTGGTTTTTTTTTTAATAAGAAACTACATAAGAAACCACCATTGTGGCCTTGTGTGGTTTCTTAGTGGTTTCTTACCACTAAGAAACCACTAAGAAACCATCATTGCCTATGATTTTAGTAGTTTGTTAGACATAACCCCCCAATTATATGTTTAAAGCACTATCTATTCCCGACACACAACCAAAGTGATGCTCGATTGTGGGTTGTGTCAACCTAATCTTGAATTTTAGTGTCTCCATGGATGACCCCACACTTGCCATTAACTACCTCTAGGGATGGCACTGAGGCGGTTTTTGTTGGAGTTCCGCCCCGCATCCTCCCCAATAAGGGGATGGGTTTATGGAGGTAGTTTTGGTGGGGGTGAGGCGAGTATGGGTATGAAAATCATATTCACCATGGGTAATGGGTTAGACATGAATATTAGTTCACACCCGCCCCGTAGTCGCTAATTTAATGTAAAATAAATGATTATTTATCCATATTCCACATATCTTACTTATAATATTTTCATATAAATACATTTATTAATTTTAATGTAAAATTTACTTTAAAAAAGTGGATTTTACCTATTTTTGGAGATATAAGTGGGATGAGTACAATGGGTAGGGAGACCCAAATGGGTGATGGGACGGGCATGAATTTTGTATAGTACCCGATGGGGCAGGGTTGATTATAAAGTTGTACCCTCTATGGGTATGAAAATTTTAGGCGGGCATGGGTATGAAAGTACCATAATCCGTACCCGTCCACCCCATTGCCTTCCTTAGCTACCTTATATAGAGTAGTAGTTAGCAGTGAGTACATGAGCAACTTTACAAATTCTATCTTTGAATCTTAGCACTTGCAGGTAATTTGATAAAAATAACGACAACGAAAGTGCGGGTCATGCAACGACGACCTCGCACGCGACATTGGGAGGGCTTAGGCGCAGCGTCGGCTATGAAAGAACAAGAAACACAAAAACTAGGATTTTCGGAAAGAAATCGAGGAAGATAAAATATAGCTCTTTTATTGCGTTAAGGTCCTATAGTTTAAGAATATTTTAAAATGGCATAAAAAATAAAATAATATATTTTGTAACCCTAAAAACTTTAGAAAGGGGTTTGCTAAGGGTCTGGTCTAACTATTAGTTGGTTTAGCATGAAACTGTCTCTTTCAATTCTTATATTCCTCTGTCTCAGCTTGCAATTATACTATTTGTTTAGTCAAAATTGACTAATTTAAACTATAAAATTCTATTGATATAAATAAGGATATTATCACGTGACATAGTGTTAGATTCATTTATTGTGTATTTTAAGAAGAGTGAGTCTCCTTACATGCAGCCTGTCCATAAGTTTATGGACAAACAACTTATTTTTTACCTTATACAATGCATTTATTAAATTACACATTAAATATAGAAAATTTGAAAATAGTTTTTTATATTATATTTTTAAATATATTTTTACATTTAAATACATATTATTAGTTGTTTTAACTTTTAAAATACAATATTTAAATTTTATAAAATATTACAACATTTAAGTTAAAAACACTGTGTAGATAATTCATAAACTTATAAAAATACCGTCTTTCTTAAAACTTTCTCTTCAAGAATATTATTTTTTACATGCATAATTAAAAATATTAATAGTCAAACATTTTATAGTCAATCGCACAATTATCTTTCCACGGGTCCTTTTCAGGTTGAACGCGGGTCAGAACGAAAAGCTGGGCCCTTTTCCTTCAAATTCGCGATATATTTCTCTCTAACTCCACCGCGGGCTCGTACCCTTTTTACCTCTCCTCCGCCGTTTCCACCACGAGCAACACCCGGTTTCCACCATCAACACTCAGCTTCCAGTGAGTATTTTTATTTATTTTATTTTTTATTTTTTTGTGCCTTTTAAAAAACCCATATCTAATATCTGGAAACAACTATTTAATTAATGAGTTTTGTAGGGTTTTTTCTGGGTTTGAGGTTTCAGTACTTATAGTATGTTTAATTTTTCCTATTTTTACCATATAATTTTACTTGATTTTCCCGGGGATCGTTTATAATATGTCTTTAATGAATTGTTTGTGCAGACCCATTGATTTTTTGCTGGACGTGTGAGGGTTTGAGTGGATTCTTACTCTTCTCGAATTGTTACATGAATTCTTTCCAAATTCTCGAGCTTCGCTTGTAATTTTTCTTTGTATTGTCACTGTAAGCGATCCGCTAATATAATTTTTATGACAAATATTATATGAACCTTGAAAGCCTGGACAGGTGGAATTTGTCCTGGTTTCGACACTCAAGTATAAGTAGAGTGTACTTAGATGCGCTGTACGGTCAGCATTCCTGGTTTCTTTCTTCTAACAGTCAGCCTACTTTGATTTTGCATTCAAATATCCCCTGGCTACATTGTTCCCAGTTGTCTATGCTCGGTTCACATTTTCCTATCTTGAGTGAGTGCACCAAGGGGAAAAGGAGGTAGCAGAAACTGGGAATTAAGTTAGTAGGTGCAATAAAACAGCCCATTTTACTTGATTCCTTGACAGGAATTTTTTATGTGGGGGAGGTGAGGATCAAATAAAAATTAAATTTTCTTCCTTAATTGTGGATTGAATTTGATACTTGTCAAATTTTCATTTGACCCTCACCTCCCCCACATCCAAAACCCCCATATAAAAAATTTCTGGAATCCTTGATAACCAGTTTTAAAAACTTTCAGTGTTACTAGGGGTCTCAAGCAGGATATATTTCAAGTTTGTTTGTTGGCAGGTCTGAAACATCAAACAAATCTAACATGCCCTTTTGATCATGTATTGTATTGGGAGTCCGGAGTTCCTTGGTCATGTCCAATGTCCATACTTCTTTTCTACCTGCATATTGGTACATGGAAAGTAACCTGTGTGTTGTATGACCAATAGATACTTCTTTTTGATAGTTGGTATCGACTCCCTAATCATTTATTATGCAAGCTCTTATAACAGTTTCAAGAATGATTTAGCGCTGCTAATACAGAGTTAATGGTATATTGTTCCTTCGGTGTCTAGCTGATACAATTGGTGAGAAGAATGCAATATAACTGGTGAAGTCTTGGAATTGGGATTGGAATAGAACCGAAGGAACCATATATAATCAACTTTGATATTCTTTGGTAGGGACAATTAAGTCGAATCAGTTCCTAGAATTTTATCTACTTTAATTTCTTTTCTGTTTGCTATTATTATTAATACCTGTTTTTAGGGACTTAGGGTTTCATGTATTAGATTCCTAATTCAATTGGGAAAAAACGGCTCTTCATTTAGCCAAATGCAGCTTGATTTTGTTTTATGGAGTTTTTTGTGTGTTTGAGTACTTATTTAGTGGGAATTGTATATTGGCCCAACAGTTGGTCCTGTGCTACTAAAGTCTGATGCTACTACCTCAAGTTGAGGGTTCAATTCCTAGGACATGGAAGGGAGAGATTTTATAAGTGTAATAGTAGGTTATTAGGTTGGGGGTCTAGTAGAGAATTTTCCCCTAAAAATATACTTATTTAATAAGGTTACCTAGTTTTCTTGGATTATCATACTTCTATTCAAATTCTCATCTGAATTTATGTGTAAAATTGGCATGCCCTTTCGGTTCTTTTTCATTGCTTCTGGTCCCAGCCATACTTGTAGTGCGAAGTTACTCACTTTGGTTGATTGTACTATTTTTGATTAAGTTGGAAGCTGAACTTTACATTTTTGGTTTTTTTTAGATGGACTGAGATATATGTGAACTACATTAAATTGGCTTCATTTTTCCTCTTTCATGCATTTGATGCATATCCATCACAGCTTGATCACAGGAGATGAGCATGGAAAACCTCGAGATACAAGTGAAGATACAAATACAGAGATGGGGGCTGCAACTGCAGCAGTTAATTGAGAAGACATCACCAACTCAACTTTATGCTGCCATTGCAGTAGTCGTACTCACTCTGCTTCTATTTGTCATCCGTAATGATCTTTGTTACTTTATTGCCCTTTTATATTGTTATCCTTTCTTCTTGAGAGTTTTTTTGTTGAACTGAACTCATTTGATTTGAATTGATTGCATAACTAGCAATGCTTCATAGGCACTGAGGCATCTGTCATACAATGCTATGACTTCTATGTGATGGCCCGTGAACTAAACTTTTACACTTTGACTTCTTTTAGGAGATCTGTTGTTTAAGGGAAAGGTTTCTTAGCTTAAGCTTCTCTTTAATAATGAGATATTGGCTGTTGGGGTAATTATAATCATAATTTGATTTAAGAATTGCTGATGTTTAGCTAGGCTAGAAGTTGACTTCTAAATTGACGAAGATGCTCATCAACCTTCGAACTGAATTTTCTGATTATTCTTGGTTGAAGATATAACTTAAAGGTTCAGGTTAGTTGTATTTTAGTCTACACTTGTTAGTTTTTTGTCTCCTCACAATTTCCTCCCAGCAGAGGGAGAAAGTCTTACTGATTTTCCTTCTAGTGGAGATGGACATGCATGCTTGAATGTCTCTTTGAGGAAGATCTGTTGTTCAGGGAGAAAAGGAAGCATAGCTTAAATATCATGTTACTTTAGCTATTCAAAGCTGCTGGAGCAGTAATAATCATACTTAAGTTTAAGAGTGCAGATGTTTAGCTGGCCTTGGAAGTGGACTTTTTGATTATCTTGGTTAGAAAATACAATGTATAAAGATTCAGGCTAGATGAATTTTATGTCTGTTCACTTATGCTTTCTTGTTTGTTTTCTTCCCCCAAAAGGAAGGAACACTTATTGATTTATTTTAATCATTCTTCTAGGACCAGGTATGAGAGTTTCATAGTGGACTCATTTGAGATTA
Organism: Rubia balearica; assembly: GCA_032355405.1. Classification (NCBI taxonomy): domain Eukaryota; kingdom Viridiplantae; phylum Streptophyta; class Magnoliopsida; order Gentianales; family Rubiaceae; genus Rubia; species Rubia balearica. Next base: position 1,039 of record JAULKJ010305309.1, on the reverse strand, counting down.
ATATTCTGCCTAATAAACCTTCATTTTGGACCATATAATCTCTCTAGTTATGTTATGAGTAAGCAAGAGGAAAGTGCCATCATCTTGCAAAGTTTCTGGGTGATATAACATGCTATACCTCCAATAATCTTTGGGTTACCAAGCTTGTCTATTTCCATTTGTCTAATTTTAGGGGCAAGGAAGAAGATATTTCTATATAAAAGCTTCCAAATATAATTCAATACGTTGCATATTGTAAAAGTTGCACAATTTCGAAATGGTTTGTAAGTCTAGATAGCTCACATTAACTGAGTTGATTATGGAAAGTTAGAATGCCTTTTGACTGCTACATAGTTATATTGTAATAGTAGGTATTTTCATCTGAAGAAATAGTTGTGCACAAATCCACAACAATTTATTTTTTACATGTTTGATGGTTGATGGTAAAATGAAGCATGCTTGATTTTGTGCTTCAGCATTTCATTCAATTACCTAAATGGGGATTGTGTGATTCTCTGGTGTATTTTATTTCTAGCTCTTATAGAGCGTGAAGTTTGATCCTGCTTAATGGTAGTTGATTTTGAAACTGCACCTGACTGAAGTCTCATAATTTCTGAAGGAACACACTAATGTACTGATGTCATCTTTTTTTTTTTTTCTGTTGCTGCAATTTTCTCTTTGTATATGGTAAAAATACTTTCTTGTTACCTTCCTGTACTTTTGATTCTAATGGTGAATCTAACACACAGCTTATTGATATTGCAGTTAGACTTTTCAAACGTAAATCATCTAACACCATTGTGCTTACTGGGCTTAGTGGAAGTGGGAAAACGGTTCTCTTTTACCAAGTAAGAATTTACATCAGTATTGTTGATGCATAGGTTAGTTTTGTTGATGTACGTAATTTTAAATCGTCGACATCAATCTGAATTAAAATTTTTAACTTTGGCTTCTGTAAGCTTCGTGATGGCTCCTCTCACCAGGGTAGTGTGACATCTATGGAACCAAATGAAGGCATCTTTGCACTGCACTCTCAGACTATAAAGGTAAATGAATGCAT
>JAULKJ010305300.1:0-11303 GCA_032355405.1 Rubia balearica | reverse complement strand
ATGAATGGTAGGGATTAAAAATTAGACAACAAATAGAAATTAAATTAAATAAACAAATTATTAGTGTAAGAAAATTCACATAAATTACATGAAATATCAAAAATTCCCAACAACAGTAATTTTATTTTTATTCCAATCCAATATCAAAATACTCTAATACCGTGTAAAATTTCAAGGTTTCTTGGGCTTTCATATTAAAACCAATTGGTACCAAGTTGGGGTGACTGATAGGTTGTCTTTCTACCAAATAAACCTGCTAAATTATCAGGTTTAAATTCAAGTATAGAGTAAGCATGTTCGATCCCACAAAGAACAGTGTAAAGAAATTCTTACTTCTAAATATTCAATTATTGGTCAGACCATGCCTTCACTGCATGAAAATATTATCTATTAACTAAGAAAAATAATATTGATTAACTAAGAAAATAATTAAATTAAACTAAAAATGCAAATAAACACAAATATCAATATGAGAATGAATTCCGGCAGCAGATAAATTAACATTAACTAATGATTTATATGATCGCAGGCGCAATGATAAATCAATTTGCATGAACCAACCAGTTATAGACTGCCGAGAATCACAGTCCAATTTCTTCTTACTTTACCGATAGCCAACAAGAATTAGCTATAAACTGACTACTTCTGTAATTAAGATATAATCTAGCAAGAATCAGTTATAAACTAGATTTAATATCTTAACTGCATTAAAAACCAAAGAAACCCAATTAAGATAATTCATAATCAGATCAGCCATAACAAATTATCCACCTATTGTTCCCACTATCTGCTGATAGTTTCATCATTGATTAAATCTGCCCACTAGATAAAGATAAATAACGAAATTTAATTGGCACTATTCCAAATAACTCGAGATTGATCAGATATCAAGAAATTAAGAAATAAAATAAATACAGAGAACAATCAGGAATCCATGCAAATCAATTATCAAGAATAATTAGACCTCACATATAAATTATAGTTAAATCTTCATTATTCTTAACCGGACAATAGATTTAGCTACTAAACATATTAATAATAATTACACTAAAAAATAATTAACTAATATAATAATTAACAAAACTATAGAAACAAAAAGATGATACTGGGTGATTAATATCGCTGGGAAGAAAATTCAATGTCACACATGCAAGGTGACTTAAAACAACGATGCAGGATCACAAAGGACAATGCTGCGGCGTGAAGGATTAACTGCAATTACTGAAAATCCAAAAAAGCACTTTCATTCTGACACTCTCCGCTCCTCCACTGAAACAGCGCCGGTAACGGTAACAAACAATTTTTACCACCGACATCTCCACCGTATCTCCACCCCTATTCTGTCGTGACCGAAGCTTCCAGCCCAACGATTCATTCTATGGTGGCTCCTCCCACTGGAGGTAGCCCGCCGCTTTCCTATGTGGCTATGGTCACCGAAAAATCTATCCCCGAGTTTCAATCCATGGCTGAATCCCTAACTCTCAATCCCCAAACCAATTACAGAGGGGAGATAGCCTTTCTTTTCTCACTGGAAGAGGTGGAAACCTTATCTCTCCCCCTTCGCAAAGCTCTGGTCGGAAAGTTCTCCAGAGGACGACCTTCGATGGAAGCTCTTCGCAAGATAATCCCAACTTTGGGTTTCAGAGGAGATGTTAAATCTGGTTTAATGGATAACAGACATGTCTTATTAAGGTTTGAGCTTGAAGATGATTACCAGAATTGCTGGTTCAAAACTGTCTGGAAAATTGGGGCTTTTGAGATGAGAATATTAAAGTGGACGCCAGACTTTGTACCAGAGGTGGAAGCACCAATAGCACCAGTCTGCGTCAACATTAAAGGAGCTCCGGCTTACTATTATCAAAAGGAACCTATCCACGCAATTAGCTCCTCTCTAGGCACTCCCCTGAAAGAAGATGGAGCAACGAAGGCTCTATCCCGTCCAACTTTGATCTGTTTCTGTGTCCAACTGGATCTCACACAGGAAAGACAACATCGAATTAGCCTTGGAACCATCCAGGTTAGTGATTGGTACCCTATTGAATACGAGAAGTTACCAGAATACTGTACTTTATGCAAAAATATTGGACACAATTCTGGATATTGCAAGTCTCACTACAAACAAAAGGGTACCAAATCAATGACTAAACCGAATGTTACCAACTCAGAAGTTCCACAACCAACCCACAAGGAAATGCCCAGTAGGAATAACCAAGCATGGATACCAATTAGGGACAAAATACATACATCCGATTTAACTGTTACCCAGAAGATAGCTGAGGTAAACAACCTTAGTCTTCAAAACAACAGTAATAATCAGTGTCAAAATAATGTCCAGCATGTAGACCCCCCTGAGACAATGGAAAAAATGAAAGTGCAATCGCAAATAGTAGTCCACGGTCATAATCAGGAGGATACCCTATCAGAGACTGAGATTCTGAACAGTATTAGGCCAAACTTGTTACAAGATTCTAACCTCCATCAAAACCAGGTCTCAAACCCTGAGTTAGCATTGTGTAAATTGCAGGATTACAAACGTTTCCAGCTCCTAGCAGAAGAAGAAGAAGACGAAGGGAACATGACTCTAGACCAAGACTCCTTGCCACAAACTCAGGCCTTTAAAACCGCTCCTTCTTCCCCTACCAAGGACACAGTTTTGGCTGAGGGAGTACAAGAGGTGACAGAAAGCCAAAACTTTATCACATTGCTACCCAATCCTACAGTAACGAAATGTGCTAATACTGTGCCTCAGCAGGTTCCCAATTAAGGTTTCCTTCAAAGTCGGGAGTTGGACAGTTTCTCTGAATGTAGTCATGACCAGGGGGATGGAGATCAAAGCCACAATTTTGGGGAAGTGCCACTGGAAGAAGATGGTGACAACATAGACTCAAATTCACAACAGGACCAAAGGAAAACAAGCAGCATCACTCAGGAGAAGACACATTTATGCAGAGAGATTTCTTTTCGGGTCCTAACCAGGTCATGACCAGTTTAACTATTAAGCGTCTTAATGATAGTTAACTTTATGATTTGGAATACAAGGGGAATATCCACTTCTTTACTTGCTCTTAATAATTTCACTTTAATCCACAAAATTCAGCTGTTAGCAGTTATTGAACCTAAGCTTAAGTTAAACATGAGGTCAGTTTACATGCATAAATTAAATTTTAAAAATACTGTGTTGTCCGCACATGAAAAAATCTGGATTTTCTATAACGACAACATAGAAATTGAGAGTGTTGCTGATCATGAACAATTTGTAGATCTGAAAGCCTCTGTCAAATCTTTACAACAGTCAATACACATTCTCTTAATCTATGCTAAGCATTCTAGGACTAAAAGGGTCTCAGCTCTACCTGGAGCTTATCTCACGGATTCAAGAAGATAATCTGACATTGATAGGAGGTGATTTTAACGTCATTAGAACCCTAGATGAATACATAGGCTTGACTACTCCAGAGGTCAATAGTATCACGGACTTTGATAATTTCATCAGTTCTTCCAGGTTAGCTGAATTGAACACTATAGGAAATCCATTTACTTGGAATAATGGTAGGGTTAGAAAACCCACAACTAAAAGACTAGAAAGGATTTTAGGCAATCACAAATTAGTTCAAGCCTTTAACAGCACCACAGTCCAAACCTTAAGTAGAACAACGTCTGACCATAACCCAATGCTCATAAGTCTTCCCAATGGTGAAAAAACATTCCCCAAACCATTCAGGTTCCAAACAATGTGGATATCTAGAAAGAGCTTTACTAATTTGGTTACTGAAAATTGGAATCAGGATTTAAATGAACAAGGTTTGCTTGGCTTCAGTTTAAAACTGACTAGATTTAAGAGAGCAATTGTTGAATGGAATAAAAATGTTTTCAGAAACCTCCAGGAAAACATAAAAATGGCTGAGAACAAACTCCAACAGTTGGAGATTAATTTTGATATCTCTAACAATAGTCAGGATAGATTAGAGCTTAATAGATCTAGGGAAAAATTGTTAAAGAGATTAGCAGAGCAGGAAACTTATCGGAAACAAAAGACAAAAACACGATGGTTAAAAGATGGGGACCTAAACACGGCATATTTTCACAAAAGTGTAAAAAAAACCCACTCAAGGATGAGAAGCTCAAAAATTAAAAATGCACAAAACACATGGATTTCAGATCCAATTGAGATACATACAAAGGCAGAATCTTACTTCAAAGCCTTACTTACTAATAAAAATAATGACAAAACCGGCCAAGCATTAAATCTTCTCTTGCTCACATCAGTAGTGTAGTCTTGGAACAGGATAACCGCGAACTTATCAAACTATCTACGTTAAAGGAAGTCAAGACAACAGTCTGGGACCTAGGTCAACATAGTGCACCGGGTCCGGATGGATTTCCGAGTTCTTTTTATAGACATTTTTGGGAGATCATCAAGGATAACTTGATGAATGCAGTCTAGGAATTTCAGTGTGGGTTGAGAATCCCGAGAATCCCGAGAGCCGTTGCTAGTTCTTCCATAGCCCTAATTCCAAAAAATGAAAGTTCTTGTTCATTTGGGTACTTCAGACCCATTAGTCTCTCAAATTTTATAAATAAGATCATTACTAAGATCTTAACTAAGAGAATGAAACCCCTTATGGCCACTATTATATCCCCTGAACAGTCTGCCTTGCTTGCTAATAGGGACATAGTAGACAATATCCTGGTAATGAATGAAGCATTGGGTCTATTGGATAGAAAGCAAGAATCACTAAACATGATTATCAAATTAGACACGATGAAGACTTTTGATAGGGTAACATTGCAAACACTGAGCACTATTTTACAGAGGCTTGGATTTCACGGTCACTTTGTTAAGTGGTTATTATCTAATCTCAGTTGTTCATGGTTTTCGATACTGATTAACGGCTCACCAAAGGGATTTTTTCAACCTACACGCGGCCTTAAACAAGGTGGTCCTTTATCAACTTTCTTATTTAACATAATATCTAATCTACTCACAAGGGGTCTGAAACACCTCTACAACACACAAAAGATAGACTACTTTCGAGTACCAGAAAACACAACAAGGATCACACGATTATCTTTTGCGGACGATACGGTTATCTTTTTAAAGGCAACCAACAGATCTCTAACAAACCTCAAGTCTTTTCTTGGCCATTTTCAGCAAGCAACTGGTCAAAAGATAAATTTCAGAAAGTCATCATTCATTACAGGAAAGAAAACAAGTCATGCTAACATTAAAAGGATATCAGATCTCACAAAGATGACCAAAGGAGAGAAAAAAATGAAATATTTGGGGGTGAGCCTTTTCAGGGGAAGGAAAAAAATTGTCATTTTAATCACATACTGGAAAAGATCAATTTTAGACTAGCTAATTGGAAGAATAAATGGCTCTCCCAAGCTGGGAAATTAATCTTGATCAATCATGTCCTGCTTTCAATCCCTCAACATACATGGACAGTTATAGCTCAACTAAAACTGCTATATCCAAAATCAAGAGCTTGTGCTCTGACTTCTTTTAGGGTTATGACAAAACAGGTAAGACAAAGAGGCACTGGAGGACTTGGAGAGAAATGTGTGTTCATGTTGCTGAGAATGGTCTGGGTACTAGAAACATACAAATTGTGGTAGACTCCTTCTCTGCCAAATTATGGTGGAAACTCTAAATTGGAAGAACAATCATGACCGATTTCCTCTGGTCACTACCACTGACATATAGGACTTCTAACATATGGAAAAGATATCAAGCAATCAATAACCATGCTGTATTGAATTCTAAAATTAGACTAGGGAATCGAGACAACAATTTCTGGACTTGCAATTGGACGGGTTTAGGCATTCTGGAATATCTGTGGTAGAAGGAAGACATTCCTTTTTTCTATCTAACTATTGCAGGTTTCCAACTCTATAGAGATCGGTATCTCACACAATGGAAGCGGGTTTCAACCAAGAGGTAATCACGCCTTTAGAAAATGATTACACAATCAATCATGGAAGGATCAGATGGTATGGATTCCACGTAAATTAGGCAAGTTCACTTTAAAATCTGCATAATAATCTCTGAGACTGACATCACAGATGTCTCCCTCATTAAAAAAGGTACGGAATCCTTCTATCCCGAAAAAAACTTCAATTTTGATATGGAGAGTGATGAATAATTTGATCCTTTTTGATGATATTATCATTAAATTTGGAATAAGTTTAGCTTCTAAATGTCCTTTATGTGAAGGATCAGATTAACTAAATCATTTTTTCAATGAATGTTACATGTCACTCCAGGTTTGGGAGGGATCCAATCGTTTGTTATCTGTTCCAAATGGCCGGTTTAACCATCTTTTTGATAGAATATCATGGTACCTTTCAGCTACATACAGATCCAGTGTTCGAAGTGTATTAGTTAATTCGATTCCTATTTTCATAGGTTGGGAGCTATGGAATGGGAGGAATAGATTTATGAAGGAATTAAGATGACCACCCCCATGCTTTGTAAATTTTTTTTACAGAAACTGTCAGGCTAGGATTTCTGGTACATCCTGTATATTCATCCAAACCATCTAATAAGCTTTACCAAAAAATGGGACTCGTCACTTTCTTTAAAAAGAAAAGGAAATATGATCTTACTTATTCGATGGCACCCTGACTATAACCGTACCTCCATTAATACTGACGCAGCTTTTGATTGCAGGTCTCGAAAAGCCGGAATCGGAATAACGGTAAGGGACAAGGAGGGAATATTTATCAAAGGGATTCAAATCCAGGATGAAGAAACTAACCCCGTCCATGCTGGCTCAAGGCTATTCTTGCAGCACTACAACTCAAACTCAGGGACTCTTTCATTCAAACTGACAGCCTCTTAGTGGTATGCACGATTGAAAACACACTACAACTTGATTGGGAATTATTTTTATTGGTTCAGGAAATCATAAGCCTCTTGCAAACCTTGGATGCAACTATCAAACACGTTTACAGAGAGGCTAATCAGGCTGCGGATCTGCTAGCTAGCATAGCCATGGATGAAGGAGATATAACTTACAATGATGTTCGAAACGTCCCAAGATTATTGAAAGGAATTCTGATCATGGACAAGCAACAAGTACCATCTCTGAGAGCTATAGTCAACACCAATCCTCCTTAGATTAGTTCAGTGTAACCGAGCAAATAGGAATTCTGATTAGTAGATGCATCATTTTTTGAATGATTGATGATCTAGATTGTGTGTCTAGCTGGGTAAAAAATAACACAGGGGTGGAGTTTTTTTATCACAGAACGCACACACTCTTAATCATTAAACCAAGTTTGAACATTATCTCTACTTTACCTATGTAATCTTCTATTATCATTCACAGGACTTGGGATCCTATAAATCACCCTACTCCACTTCTGTGGTAGTTTTTTATTCAAAATAATCATCAAACATATCTTGAGTGTTAAGAAGGTGCTATGAATCTATGTCCAGATCATCTTGAATAGCCAAAAATATTTTTCTCACAACAACCTTTCTGATAATTTGGAAGTAACCACTTCCATATCCCTTCGAAACAAAGAAAATTCTCAACAGCAACCTATAAAACAGCAACACATTTTACAAAAAAATCCACTAAAAACTCAAACATTTCACTTGAAATTATCGCAGAGTATGAATATCTACAGAACGTGTGACTGAATATTTCAATGGACTACAAGAAAGAACGCTGTAAGAATGGGAGGACCTATACAAATGACATACTAACACATTAGGACACAACTATAAAAGAAACCACGCAGCGGAAGAACAACCAAGGAGTCATTAATGAATAGTACTTTACGTGCTCTTGTCAAGGGAAAACTCAGAAAAAAAATAGTGACATCAACCCTACTAATACCAATATGTGATGGGTCGGAAGATTCAACCTCGTGAAAGAAAGACAAAGGAATTTTCTGTAACCAGAACGGGGTGTAAGATTGAAATGCGAATCAAATTGGTCGACAAGCTTTATAAATTTATGCACCATATCTTGCACCACAACCATAAAGTTATGGTCAAGATCTATCACTATATATGTGCAGTGTTTTAACATAAATATCCAACCCGCAAAACAAAAACTCAAGTAATTTGATTTTTTTTTTAAAAAATAAACACCAAATATAGAACTCAACATCTAAATTATACAATTTATGGTGAAGATCTATCACTATAAACATGTACTGTTTTAATTTAAACATCCAAACTTTGAAAACAAATGAAGAATGTAACATATGTATTATGCAATTTATGGTGAAGATCCATCACTATAAATGTGTAATGTTTTAACCTTAACATCCAATATGGCACCCAAAAAATCATGTAACTTTGAAATTTTAAGAGAAAGAACTGAAACAAAATAAACTTCTGAAACATGCATTTTATAATGAGCGTGTATCATTATAAACCATTATTGTTTTTATCTAAAAATTCAACCTATAAAATCATATTGCTTCAAAATAACAATCCAATTCAGATATCTACATCCAAAACAATCCAATTCGAGAATAAATCTACAAAATATTACAACTATTCAAATCATATTTCATCGATTCCAAGAAGGTCAAAACTGGGCATTGATTCAGCTTCTTTCTTCTTAAAATCATGCACGAGATCATTGATTCAAATTAGAGGGATCATTAAGGTTGTCTTGAATGTTGGGCTAAATCTGTGTCAGGATCTTCTTGAATAGCCACAACTTGTGCTTTCCACAACCATTTTGATAATTTAGAAGTAACCACTTCCACGTCCCTTTGAAGCAAAGAAAAACCTCAATAGCGGCCTAAAAAACACATTTATAACAAATCCACTCAATTGACGATGAACCAACATAAATAAATTAGGGGAAAATGAACGGCAGATAGAATATTTAACGGCAAAGAAGAAAAAATGAGAGAGAAAGAGAAGTTGTGTTCGCTTGAAAGAAGATGAAATTATTTTTGAAAGAAAAAAATATAGGGTTTAATATATATGTGTGTATATATATATATATATATATCTGTGCGTGTGCGTGTGTGTGACACTTAACTTCTAGAATATTGCAACTAAATCCCCAATGATGTGCACCTAGAAGTACGTGTTTCCTAATGCATTTAGCACACTTATTAGAAGCTTTTGTATGGTTGATTCCTAGGTTTAGTTGGGTTTACATCACATGGTTTTCGATAGCCTTTGTTGGTTTTCTTGTCTAGTAGATTTATTTTGAGCTAGTGGATGCTATGTCCTTAAGAGCATTTAGATTCTATTTTGTGAGTTTCATTGTAGATCGCTCTTAAGCACTTTGGAGTAGAAGGCCATTCGCAAGAATGGTAGTAGATATTTGAAGGCAATTTGCAAGGATTACAGTAGATCGAAGGCCACATTCTTAATCATAGTAATAGATGGAAATGCACCAAAGAGAATGAGTTGAAGCCTAGACTACTTAGAAGACTGGCATGGCCGTGCCCTTTTACACCTCTCATGCCAACCAAATATGGAAATGCGGTTAAGTACAGGCGTGTGCCTTGTCCTTTTGCATGGTCTGTGCCAACCAGTAGGACTGTGCGGCTAAGTAGTGGCGGGGTCGTGTCATTTTTCACAGCTAGTACACCTTGAAGATCAAGACTTGAAGACCCAACACCTCTTCCCGATGATATGCAAGGTCATTCCATCAGAAGGTGAAGAATTCAACTCCAGTTTGTGACCCGCAAGGATCTGTACGGGTCACGCTTGTCAGTTGACTGAGAAACACCTTAAGTCGGTGATGATGCACAGGTCGTGTGCTATTTGCACGGCCCATGCCGAAACAGCTGATTAGGATTTCTCTAGTTTTGGGCCTCTTTAAGGCCCATTTCCTACCTACTATATAAATAGCCTATGTTTATAGGGTTTAGTAGTTAGCATTAGTTGTAATTTCTATTCTCCTAGTTTCTAAGAGTAGGTAGAGAGAGAAGGGGAATAATCCTTCTTTCTTCTTTAAATCTTTCCTAGTTTTTTCCAAAGGCATTGAATCCAATAGTATAATTGGGTTCAATACTTAGGGATCTAATTTTTATCAATGACATGGTAGAGATTTTGTGAGATTTTAGGTCACCCTATCTCATATGTTTATGAATATCATGTTTGATTTGCTATTTACATTCTTGAAAATGATGCATGTTAATTTTAATCTTTGATGCACCATTGTTGCATGTGACATGAATCGTGCTAGGATTGTTTATCCCCTTGGGAATGTTGGTTAGGATAATTGTGGTTTGTGATTCTTCAACAATGTGAGTGTATGCATGTAGGCCATGAGCACCATTCCAATGAGCTGATCCTAATTAACTAGATGTAGTGTTCCCTGATAGGCGAGGGTATGATAGTTTGCAGAAACTAGGGTTGTAATGTAGCGACCATTTTCGTTTCAACCCTAGATTCATCATGAGATGCCGATCCCTTTGCCTCTATAGGCTTAGGGAGAAGCGTTCACAGTGAAGGCCTAGGATGTAAATCTTTAGGGGAAGAGGAGCGTATAACGGTAGGACCACTTAACACACTTTCTTAATTACGGAAGTGGCGTTGAGAGGATGGACGTAGTCACCTTTATGTGATGGGAAGTGTCAACTATTAACCACACTATGTGACATAAACATTGGTTTATGTTTATAGGTTTTGTATCAGATAGAATCTGGGATTATATCATATACCTGTCATGTTACACAAATAATTCCAAGTCTTAGCTTAATATTGTTATTCTCTTGTTTTGCATGCTTAGTAGTTTTTAAACAAACCAATCCCCCCCCTCCCAAAAAAAACCATGTTTGCGACACTAGCTATTCTCGAAACACAATCGGAGTGACACCCGATTGTAAGTCTTGCGTAGTTAACTTTTGAATTCTAGCATTTCTCTGAACGATGTCGGGTATTCCTTGGTAGGTAGTGAGTACGAGAGCAATATTATAAATTTCTATCTTTGCATCTAGCGCTCTGCGGGCTAGTAATCGATATTCCGTGAAAATAATTGGTTTGTTATTAGCAACCCCGGAGTGCGGATCACCCAACTTTATATTTTATAATTAAATCCCGCCTTTCTATATGTCTATGAAAAGATGATTTTCCCCAAAATTTTGTCATTATGAATTGATGAAATAACTTTGCATATAATTGAGATGAGTTTATAATATAACATAAAATATTAAAATAAATGTTAATGAAGAGTATATAGAAATATTGTATTTAGATCCACTAAAATAAATATCTAAAAGGCCGCAAAAGTTTACATCCGTCTGTTTTAGCCCGGTAATCAGTTACCGATTCCTCACATCTTCTCCCACTTTTTCACCAAATGCGTTAC
>JAULKJ010305281.1:0-11305 GCA_032355405.1 Rubia balearica | reverse complement strand
TCTCCAGGTTGCTAGTATACCTTGGATTGAGGAATCCATGGAAAAGGCCAAGATGATAAAGCAGCGACTACAAACGGCCTAGATTCGACAAAAACGTTACATAGACCATCGAAGGAAGGTCTTAGAGTTTGAATTTGGTGACCGGGTATTCTTGAAGTTCACTCGTCAAAAGGGTCTCATTCGGAATGGTCAGACGGAAAAGTTAAGTTCTAGGTACATTTGCCCTTTTTAGATTACCCAACGAGTCAAACCAGTTGATTACAAACTTTAACTGCCTGGCCAATTGGGGAGATTATATGATGTCTTCCATGCATCACTTTTGAATAAGTACCACCCTGACCCATAACACGAGCTAAACCACGAGGACTTAACATTGAATGAAAAAATGATGTACAAATAGAATCCCGTAAAGATACTAGATTGGAAAATCAAGATTTTTCATACCAGAGATATCCATAGGTTTTAGTATTGTGGCGAAACCACAAGGTCGAGGACGCAACTAAGGAACTGAAAGCCGATATGAGGGATAAGTACCCGGAGTTGTCCCTACAAGATACACACCTATTACCTCAGCTCGATAAGGGTTTTTACCTCGGTTTTCAGCCATGAAAAAATTGAGGTAAAAGTAGCTGTACTAAAAAGTGTATTTTTTTACCTTGATTCATAACCGAGGTAAAAAAATCTTTCACCTCAGTTTTTTGATCGAAGTCGCTAGGAAATAAGTGCGACGTGACACATCACATTAAGCCCGAGTTAGGATAATAGAGCGTCGATGTTGTTTAACACGACGTCGATCTATTAGAGGAACAACGTTGGCCATACAAACAACAGAAGTGATGTGAGAGGAAAGTCATGCGATGTCGTTCCATTCGACGTCGCTGTACAAATCAGCAACATCACGCTCTGCAAAGTACCCATATCGTGCGAATGCTGATGTGGAAAGGTTACTAATACAACATCTTTTTAAACAGTTGATGTCGTTAAAAAAATTACATGCCGGTTCTACATGCAACGTCGCTTAGGCTTCGGATGATCACAGGTGCGTGTGACGTCGCGGAATTTCGTAGAGAAAACATTTTTGGTACAATATCATAATAATAAATATTTGATGAAACAAACAATTGTTCGAAGATAGCCATTACATGTTATTTAGCATTGGATTACTCTAAAAATGGTTAATCATACAACATTCAACTATTATTCAATGCATGCGGGAAAATTAACAATGACATGTTAAATTCCAAATAACTATAACATATATTATAAATATTTGTTACAATATATAATAACAAAGAAGGTTGATATTAAATTTAAACATTAAATATATTGAACCTCCATATTGTCTATGTTGTAAAGAATTGACACTGTCAGGTCGACTAGTGAAATGACAAGTCATGCATCTGAAGTCCATCGATAATTGTCGTTGTCTTGTTCCACCCAATTCACAGGAGAGAAAATTTATGTTAGAATTGGAAAATCCATAAATGAAAAACACATAATGTAGTCATACTTAGATGACGTGAATGTCAAATTGAAAAAATGGAAATTGGTAAAAGCGACGTCGCAAACTATGGTGATTGATGTGGCCAAGGTCGCCTACGTACGATATTGGTCATTCAAGATATTTCATTCTTTTTATTGACATGTGCTGTCAGTCTTAATTCGGTTGTTTATCACAACAAATGATTATAACAGACAGACGTCGCACATTTATACTGTGTTCATACGAATAAATAATTAGAGTACACATTTAGCCCTAATCTAAGCATTTTTTCTCATTCCTTACAAACATGGCATCATCTTTGAAACAAATACAATTTACACTACATAACATGAAACATAATCATCATACATCATGAAAATATACAAGCTTTGATCAATGACAAAAAAAATAACATATATAAGGTATGGTAATTAAATTGCTAAATTAACATTGAATGTATGGAAAACTACCTCAATTAATTTGAGCCCGGGCATGCTCCATCATCAGATACTTTTTGATGTTTGAGGAAAACAAGTTGATTGAGCTCTTAAAATGTTGTTAGGTGTGAATAGAGAGGATGGTGTTGAGTAGGGTTAAGAGAAAGTGTGTTAAAGATGAGAAATGGGTAATGGTGCTAATATTAATGACTTAAAATTTTGGTTTGGGGGAAATTTTGGTGGAAATTTTTGGCCCAAAATTTTATTTCCCGCTTGAATATCATTATGACCGATGTCGATTTCTGTTCGGCTGTGGATTTGCTTTAGGTGATAAACCTGTGACGTCGTAAACAAGGGCCAAAGGGTACATTTTGAAAAGTGTCGTAAATACTCCATGTCAAGTTGGGTCCCCTTCCGTCGACCCTTTTATTCCAAGATCGGAATGACATTTTCGGGAAAACATGAATTAAAAAATGTTATCTAAAAATTTGCATTTAGACTTCTACCACTTTCTTGGAGGGACCTAAGTGTAAATATTAAAATTTTCACTGGTGGACCCAAGTACGATTTCGATCGTCCAAAAAAAGAAATTGTTTCATCTATAGTCAAACTTATAATAACCGAGAGTAACAAAGAAACTGCTCTTATTCCACAAGTTCTTCAAACTAACACCTTTTATACTTATAAGTAATCATCTAAAATTTACTCTAGACCACGTACTAGCGCTTTCTAAAATATGATGGACGGAATTTTATTATATATATTTTTTCATAAACATCCAAGAATAGGAAATTTCATGTGATTATATGTGGTGGAAATTATCGTTCCCATAACGCTTATCTTAAGGGTATTGATGGAAATACTAATAACAATGATGGAAGATTACCCCAATTTGCGTCCCTCTTAGACAGTACGCATAATCTCCATAACAAACATTTGACCTTATGGTTGGGTACAAAGTTCTGATGCATAGTGAACATGCAAGAATGTTTGGGCCATAGTGTAATTTTTTCAAAGTTTCTTCATATACTACCTGTGAATAATTTGGGCCAGTTCCATTGACCCATTTGTGCTCCCACATTCGTAGAGGGACCTAAGTGCAAAAGTTAAAAAAAGGTCACCCGTAATCCCAACCAACGATCCCAAACCTTTGCAATCCCCAGTCAAACTTATAATCCCCAAAATGATAAATAAACTGACATGATCCCACAGACACTTCGCAGCCAAGATCTTCCAATTAACCTTTGCCTAGTTATAAGTAACCATCCATAATTTACTCTAGACCACGTACTAACGCTTACAAAAAATTGATGCCCGAAATTTCATTAGCTTATTAATTCATAAATATGCAAGGATATGTAATTTCATGTGATTCTATGTGGAAAAAAATATCATCCTTCTAGCACTAATCGTAACAGTAGTAATGGAATTAATCCTAATAAAAATGAAGGAAAATACTCCGGTTTGTTGATGGCTCAAACGGAACAACATTAATTTGAAAATGAGGAACGAATACCCCGGTTCGTTGATGCCTTGATTATGAAGATTTGAATCTACAGTTTTGCATTTCGCCCTCTCCCACCCTCTTGGAGGGACCAATGTGTAAAAACTAGAAAGTTTACCAATTGTGGTAAAATCGATTCCGTTCGAATTGGACATTAATAAAGTTCGTAGGCAATTATAAAATTCAATAAGTATTTCTAATATACTCTAAAGCATTATTAAGGTAAATTATATTTGTTTTGGTCAAACGCGAGTCCATTTTCTATGCTAGTGGGTTGAAATTGTGGGGCCCAAAATCAGAGTTACCGACATCGGTCATATGTCAGCTCTTATGGCTTTCGGGTCAATTAAGGTGTGACATCGTACTAGCCGAGAAGATTTCACAAGGGCTTTAAATGACTATATATATGTAGCCCACCTCATTAATCATTTCAAACACTTAATTTTCCCTCAAATTCTAATATTCCTTTAACAATTTTTCTCAAAGGTATGGTTAATTAATTCTTTAGATTTCTGTCAATTTTGTATTTTTCATAGACATTGTTATGCATATAGTGTGTGAATTATGTGTTCCCTGTTGTTTATTTCGAATTGTTCCTACGGATTAGGATTCTAAAGTTTACACGTTTCATTCCTATCTTTTCATTCAATTATGTGTCTCCTACATTCGTAGAACCTGTACATTCTCTGATTTTCTGCTTTTATAAAGTTGCTGCCGGGTTTTTTGGCAACGTCGCTTGGCAGTCGTTCCCACTTTGGGCTATGCGATTGACGTATTTTGCTCTTCATCTTTGAATCAGATGTCGTACTTCTCAGTAAACCAATCGGTTATACAGACAGGTGTCCGTCGCATGTATATATCGACTAAACGATTAATTGAACCAATTTCAATCGGGCCAATTTCTATCTATCATTATAAATTGCATCCGTGACAATCTGATTTTCTGGAATCATGGTTGGCGGCGAAAGTTTGAGTAGTTGTGTAAATTGAGGTGAGCGATATTTTGTTTAGAACATAAATTCTTCAATGTTCAAATTTAATTATTAGTAATTTCATTGACCAAATGCAGATCCATAGTGATTCAGATGAGGACTGTTTGCGGACTTCATTCAAAAATATCATACCACATTTCGTACGTACGTTAACCCAGACGAATTTTGGTTCACTTTCAATTTTGGTATGTCCTTTCTTTTTACACATGTATTTTATTTTCAATAAAAAATTTCTCTAATTTTTTTCATATACATAGTAACTGTGGTTTTCTGTTTATAATTTAGTACATCCCCAGCAAAATCGAGCCACTTCTACCAATATTCAAGATGCATGTTGTTTTGAGGTGATACGAAAGAGAGTATCACATCCACTAATCGGGGAACAGGAGGATAAAAATCTTGATCCCATAGGGCTTTAGCTAGTTCCTTCATGGAGAGAAGATGAAGGTTGGGGACACGCTCTACTTCGAGCTGGTTGATGGTTCTGTGCCCATAGTTTTCAATTCCATCATCCTACCCTATTAGTAATTAGAATTTGTAACAAATTATGACAAATGTCAGTAACATTAAGACTATTTTGTTGAATGTGATGATTATCTAATTTAATCTTGAATCTATTTTTTGAATGTTATTTTTATGTTATTATATTACTAATATTTAACCTACCATATGAAACCAAATTTTTATGTTACGATCATACATAAAACTATAAAAGACTTGTGTGTAATGATTAATTTGTGTCAACAATTCTTAAAGTAGCAAATATTTTTGTTCACGAATATTTTTTAATATATTCAAATTGTTCATAGACTATTTCCGTTGGTGGTGGACTGAAATTGTTCACAAAACCAAAAAAATGTTATATTGCCGTATTTTAGTGTTTTAGAGATGAAATTATTCGTATTGGTCCTTGGCATGCTTATTTGTTATTCCAGTGGGTTTAAATATTTTGGCCCACTAACTTCTGCTACGTTGCTACACAGTTGGTCATTTGTCGACTCAAGCGATATACATATGATATTACACCAACCGAGGTGGATAACACAAGGTCCCAAAACGATGTCCTCTCGAAATAGATATAAATAAAAGGTCCCTCAGAATCATTTTAAGCGTCATTTCCAAGTTTCTCGCGAATACCAAGAGCCCCTCCACCCCTTTCCTCTTCTCCTCTAACAAAGGTATGAATTTCTACTCTTGTAGTGCCTAAAATTTTATAATTGTTACTTCACCTTGTTTCATCTATACTTTTTATATGGATTGTATTTTTGGTTTTCTAGTTCACCTTACTTCACTCTTGTTAGGGTTTTTTTAGGACTTCATTGTGTAATTTTTTCTTCTTAATGCATCATTTTTTTCTGGGATTCTGTGTTTTTTCACGTTGCTGTTTCTGATGCATACGAAGTCAATCTCTAGTTGCACGTCATTCGGTTGATGCGAATGGTGTGTGACATTGCACATTCTTATTTCATGTTATGCATAAGGCGGCGTAGGTGTCTTCATTTATCCATCGGTAATACCAATATCTTAACAACGTCGCATGTAAGCATTTAGGTTAACTTTAAACTTCTTTCTGCAACTTCATATTTTCATCGGTCAAGATATCGATCATTACAACTCACCCGTGAACGCTGGTACATGTAGACTAACCCACTAGTTCAGACCAACATGTTCCCATGACACATGGGCGACGTCGCACGTTGTTTTTACAAGACTATTTTGCCCTAAACATTTTCAATTTATATGCAGGACTATTGGCTGATAAAGGATTCTCAAGTCACCCTTTTTTCTTGGTATTTACGATTATATATATATTTACTAATTCATACGTACACTTTATCAAAATTAATTTATTTTTTGTTTTAATATAGTTCTCCGCACAACAGAGAAACCCTAAACCTGTTCTGTTCGAGCTTGAACACCATATAATGGTAGAGGATAGCTCTCATTTCCACTGGACTTTGAAGCAGCATAACTTTGGGAAAAACCCAACTTTGGTAAGGACTAACACTGGCCGATAAATAAAAGCATGAAATTATTTTATTTTCAGTTAATACTATATATCTTCAATTTCATATATATATATATTCATAATGACTATTTTTTCTGAATTAGTACATCCCGATGGAAATTGTACCACTTCTTCCGAATGAGAAAAGCCCGTTGTTCTGAGTTTCTATGGGAGAGAGTGGCACACGAACTACTCGGGGCAAAGGAAGATCAAGGCCCCTTCCCCGAAGGGTTTCGCCAAGTTCTTTTCTGGCAACAACCTAAAGATTGGGGACACCTTGTTCTTCAAGGCCATAGAAGTTAGGAGGTCGATTGTCTTCAAGGTTTTCATTATTCAAGCGGATTGAGTTTATTGTAATTTGTATTCTGATATTAGAACAAAGACAATTATTGTTAATATTCAAAGTTTTATGTACTAATTTGTAAGGATTTGTAAGGATATTTTCATGATTAATGTTTTTCTCATAATTTTACTACCGTATTTGAGCATTATATCATTGACTATATGTACAATTTGATTTGTGCATGATTTTTAAAACCTTTTCCAACCGTACCATTCAACATAATTTCTACAGTGATTTAATTCAAAAACACTAAACAAATACTATTGTAGACCGAAATCAATCATTTTCATAAAAAAACTAATTGTCCTTTTGCATTCCCAAAAACTTGAATTGATGATGGGATGTTGAGAGGAGGAGAAATACCAAATCGGAGAAAAGCGTACCACACCAACTTTCTTTTTAATTTCCTTTGTTTCTGCAACCTTCAAAATCTTTACTTGTTGGTTGTGGTTTTCCCCATTATTCAACCATTTTCAATCGTAAAATAACAAAACTTACCTTATTTAATTTTAAAATAATACTTCCTAATTTTTTAAAGTCAATCCTTCTCAACTTTTCATCCAAAAGTTCTATCTTTACTTATCTACGTCGAAGGTCGTCCATCGCACACTATGTCATTGAAAACAAAATAATACGCAATTTTGGCAACAATTTTAATATATACCATGCAACGTTGCACGCTATTCGCTAAGGTTATTTACTTCATTTTTCAAAGTCAATCATTCTCAACTTTTTCATCCAAAAGTTCAATCTTTACTTATCTACAACGGAGGTCGTCCATCACACGCTATGTCGTTAAAAATGAAATAATACGTGATTTTGGCAACCATTTTAATATATACCATGCGACGTTGCACACTATTCGTTAAGGTTATTTACTTCATTTTTTGCCCCTTTTACTTAAGATAATATATTAACCGAGGTAAAAAAAAACCTATTATTTTACTTGGTTATCTTTGAACCGAGGTAAAAAATATTATTTACATTGGAAAAATATTAACCGAGGTAAAAGAAATTTTTTACCTCGTTTATTTGACCTAAGCCAAAAAAATAGGGTAAAAAGGGCGAAGTAATAGGTCAAGTTTCTTGTAGTAATAATGATTTTGTTGATGAGCCTTATTCGATGGTGGCTGAAAACAATAAAAACAAAGAAAAGGTTGTTACATCACACGGAAAAGGGAAGAGAAACAAAGAGACTAGTCAATTGGTAGGGGTTGTTGGTATTGGTGGGAAAGTAAAAGAGGTTTCTAGTGTGAAAGACGATAAGAGGAAGCAAAAGGCTTCTAAAGGGAAGGGAAATGAGGCTGTGAAGAAGCTGGCTGATATGAAATCTATAACGCCCCGACCCAAAATTGCAGGGGACATTTATTACAAGGATAAAATCTTAATAATTATCCTTGTCTACAGCGGAAGTGGAAAATTTTAAATGACAAATGCTTACTGCATAATCCAAAGTTGTGTCCTAAAATGAAATAAAGAAACTAAGGGTTTAGGGCAGCAGACGTCCTCTACTCGTTATTCATCACGCTCGTATCATACCTAGTGCTTTAACCTAAAAAGATTTTAAAAAGAGTAGGGGTGAGCTTTCGCCCGTGAGGGATCCAAGTTCGCAACCAATTTTTCGTGATGTAATCAGGATGCTATGCATGCATGCGGTTTTAAGAAAATAATTATTTTATCCACTTGAAACAGTAAGCAAGAAAGCATGCCATGCATGATCAGTCACATATCACTTACAATTCATTTCTCACGAAATAATATTAGGCAGTATATCACTTAGAACGATAGTAATATCATATAGAAAAGGATACAGGTCAGGTAGAAGGTTTTCAGGGTGTTCTACTCATAGCCTTAGAACGGGATCTTGATAATCACTCCATGCTCTGCCGAACACGCCAACGGCCATCAGGCAAACAGGTAGACCAACGTCACTGGTCACAAGAGGGTATATCTCGAGATAACCAACGGAACCTAAAGAAGTCTAACCAAGCGATCAGGCCCTATACCGACCTCACAGGGTTTCGGTGATTCAGTAGGGTTTTGGGATCCCAGGGCAGGCAGTACAGGTACATGCAGTACAGTAATACAGTTTATGCTATGGGCAATAAAGTACACACATAGTAACAGGTAAACAGTTAAGTGCAATTCGGGCTATGGGCGATAAGGTACACCATAGTTAACAAGTACATGATCAAGACCAAGATATGCATATGCCATGCAGAAAACTGGCTCGAGTAACTTTATTTAAAATAGCACGATTCGATAAAAAATTTAGGTCAATGGGTTTTAAAACATTTGGTTTTAAAATGATAGGAATAAACTTTTAAAAAATTGTAAAACAGGCTTGGTTCCAAAATATTTTCTTGAAAAGGTTTTGAAATTTTTGATTCTAAAACGGTTTTAATAGTTTTTGAAAAGGTAGAAACCCTCACCTTTCTTGCAACTTAAGGACTATGATTCTTGGTGAAAACTGCGAATGTGATATATCACGAACTAATTAAAATTTATTTCAAGTTCTACGTAATACAAGGAAATCATAACACTGATTTGAAATTGAAGGATTCACTGCTGACTAGTACTCACGATAACAGTCTTAACTCATCACAACTTATTCAAAAAATTATGAAATCTAAACTCTTAAAAATAAGACTCATGTAGCTTCATTAGACAGTCTACCCTTTGAATTCCATACACATTTACCTCTGAAACAAATTACCATAACACGAACTGAACAAAATCTGTTCATAGCCGACCAATACTTACGAGAACACTCATAAATCATCACATACTATTCCAAAAATTATGAAATTAAAACCCTTAAGAACTAGGATCATGTAGCTTTCATTAGAAAGTTTACCCTTTGAATTCCATACACATTTACCTCTGAAACAAATTACCATAACACGAACTGAACAAATATCCATTCACAGTTGACCAGTACTCACGAGAACACTCATAAATCATCACATGTTATTTCGAAAATTATGAAATCAAAACCGTTAAGAAATGACTCATGTAGCTTTCATTAGAAAGTTTAGCCTTTGAATTCCATGCATAGTTACCTCTGAAACAAATCACCATAACACGAACTGAACATGATCCATTCACAGCCAACCAGTAGTCACGAGAACACTCATAAATCATCACATATTATTCTGGAAATAATGAAATCAAATCCCTTAAGAACAAGACTCAAATAGATTTAAATAGAAAGTTGATACATTGAATTCCATACACGATTGACCCTCGAACAATTCACTTTAACACGGACTGGAACTAGACAGATTACTGATGGAATGCTCCGTACTAAATTGATCATAACTTCCTACTCGGACATCTTAAAAATACGAACCATATATCATTAGAAACTAGATTCCAATATATTTAATGTGGTATATCATACAAAAACTTTAATTACCTATTTAACCTTCAAATATCTAGTACAACATTGCTACAGAAAACACACTGTAATCGGACAGATTTCTGGTTGACCACTCAGTACTAAATCGACCATAACTTTCTACTCGGACATCCTAAAAATCGAAATCATATATCATTAGAAACTATACTTCAATATATTTAATTGGGTATATCATAAATAAATTTTAATGACCTATTTCTTGTTCAAATACCTAGTACAATGTGACTGCAGAATTAAACAAGCACTGCAATCAGACAGATTACTAGTTGAACACTCAGTACTAAATAGACCATAACCTTTTACCCGGACATCCTAAAAACCCAAATAATATATCATTAGAAACTAGATTTCAAGATCTTTAATTGGGTATATCATAAATAATTTTAATGACCGATTTCTTGTTCAAATCCCTAGTACAATGTGACTGCATAATTAAACAAGCACTGCAATCAGACAGATTACTAGTTGATCACTCAGTACTAAATAGACCATAACTTTTTATTCGAACATCCTAAAACCCAAATAATATATCATTAGAAACTAGATTTCAATATCTTTAATTGGGTATATCATACGTAAATTTTAATGACCAATATCTTGTTCAAATATCTAGTACAATGTGACTACAGAATTAAACAAGCACTGCAATCAGGCATCACTCAGTACTAAATCGACCATAACTTTCTACTTGGACATCCTAAAAATCAAAATCATATATCATTAGAAACTATATTTCAATATATTTAATTGGGTATATGATACATACATTTTAATGACCTATTTCCTATTCAAATCCCTAGTACAATATAATTGCAGAATTGTACAAGCATTGCAATCAGGCAGATTACTAGTTGATCACTCAGTACTAAATCAACCATAACTTTTTACTCGAAAATCCTAAAAATCCAAATCATATATCATTAAAAACTAGAATTCAAGATATTAATTAGGTATATCATTCAAAAAATTTCATGACCTATTTCTTGTTCAAATCCCTAGTATAACGTGACTGCGGAACTAAATCCGAACTGAAAAACATATATACTCCTGCACACACTTCACTCATAATTTTATACGAAGTTTCTTACGTTAGTAACCTAATCATGAATTGTTAAAG
>JAULKJ010305270.1:0-11306 GCA_032355405.1 Rubia balearica | reverse complement strand
CTTGACCCAAAAAGCTTGGTGGATTTGATCTACAAATCTAAGTGAAAAACACAACAACAACATACATTTGTGAACCATGTTCTGTTAGTGCACATGCCACATCAAGATTGCCGATGATCACAATCTATTTTGTATATCATAACTACCCATTTTTTCTCGAGTATCGCACATGTAATATGTTCGTCCATTAGTACAAAAATAGCAATTTTCTTTTGCAAGACTAATTGATAAATGGTAAAATCATGTTTGAACCTCAAACTACAAAATATATGAAAACTATGCTGAAAGAATGAAATGTAATATTGTGCAATATTAGAACAACTTTTTATTTTTAAAAATAAATTTTATTAAATTAAATTTGTAAAGTCACACTAAATATAACTTGATACTAAACCCTAAACTTATATTAATACTGCCTTCCCTTTATCTCTCAAGGAGGCTTTGCCATTTATCACCTCTCTTTGTTGATTCACTAGTCTTTTTCTTCTAAGGCTCTGCCGAGCACTAGAGATTTTCTTTCCTGATCCTGTAAATTTATTCAAGGCACCCGACACTCTCTTTGTTGGGTTTAACCTTGAGTTACCAAGGATGTCCGCCAGCGAACGGTGCTTTCACGGGAAAGGTGACATGTTCATTAAGTTATGGACATCCCACTTTACTTTTAAATTTAAAATTGCTTTTTAAAATTAAAATTTTATTTTATAAATTAAAACATGTAATAATGTGTATTTGATTAACATTATGGTGAAAGGATGCATCCACCTGCATCATGGGAGTCCGAGATCCTAAGTTCTGCCAAATCAGTTATAAGCTACAGGCTACAAAATATGCAAGCTGATGGGCTATTTCTCAATAAAATATTTATATAGTTGTGTCAAGGGTAGCTTGTTAAATTAGTGCAAAAGCTAATTTATATCATAACTACTTATTTTTGCCAAATATTGCACGTGAAACATTCTCTTCCATTTTGTACGGGAACTGCAATTTTCTTTTGCAAGACTAATTCTAAAAAGTAAAATCATGGTTGAACCTCAAAATAATTGTAAAAATTACTACTATAATTATAAGACAACTACATATATTTAATATTGTGCAATTTTCAAGCGAATTTTAATTTTACAAAATAATTTTTAATAAATTATATTTGTGAAGTCTCACTAAATATAACTTTATATTTCTTTTGTTATTGAAATTTCAATCCCTAGAATATCATTAAAAATGAATGTTTAATTACGCGCAATATTCGAGCAAAAACATATGGTTGTAGAGCCATCGGAAGAAAAAGTTTAACATCCATCATATCCCTATTTTCATTGAACATTTGCCGTTTTGGTGTAATCTAGACAATGAAAATTTTGTCTCAAATCCAAATTTGACTACTTAAACAAGTGAGACTTTAAATGTTGCTAGATATGTGCGGCTTCATAAGGAAAACATTTATCCTCATACATATGATGGTATTTCTATTGATTTTAGGTGTCATGTCATTAGTGTAGAACAATGTTACAAAGGCTCTATTAGAAGGCAGTTCTGCATAAAAATTGAAAATATGTCTTTAAAAGGAGTTATGAAGAGGTTCCAAAGATACTCGTATAACATCTCCTATTTATAGACTCGTGGTTGCTACGACATATGCACATTTAGATGCTACTATTGTACTATCAAGAGGACTATCTACCAAAGGGATCTATCCAGCCATCGATCCCTTAGATTCAACATCAACACTGCTTCAACTTCAGATCGTTGGTGAACATTATGAAACTACGCAACAAGTGAAGCAGTGGAACGTCAATGTAATCCATTTCATTTATGAACCTCCACTAAAAGAAACATATTTAAGTTTGTTCATACCTGAACTGCTTTTAAAAGAAGTTCTGAAGGGGTTCAAAATCTTGAACATAAAATTAAGGTGGGTCAATTATGAACCACCTTTATAAACAAAAAATTCAAGGCGGTCCAAGTATTTAGACGACAGTTAAACCACCTTCAAAATAATACCTAAAACATTTTAAAAAATACATTCCTTTTTTTCCCTTGCAGCTACGCCTTCTTCTCCCCCTTCACCTTTTTCTTCTTTTTTTCCTATGCATATTTCTTTTAACCTTCCCCTTATTTCTCCTTCTTCTTTCCACCCCCCTCCCAACGGCCTTATTTTTTCTCTTTGGCGTAAGTTTCTAGACTTATTTTAGCGATCCCATTAAACCTTCAATTTTAATTTCTTCTACAATTTCAAATATGAAGGGCAAATTAAAAACAAAAGCTAGTGGGCGTTCATCAATCCAAATTTTGATGCACAAGGTTCATTTTCTTCCCTTTTGCATTGGTTATTGTTGATTATGTTGAGAATTTTGAGTCGAATATCTTGTATATTTGATGATAATTAGTTAATTAGAATTATAATTATCATGAAAACATTATTGTTTTTGGAAAAAAAGAGAGATGATTTTTAGTATCAAATTGGGTTACAAAAGGTGGAGTTGAGTTCCATGTGTACATTTTCAAGCTATTTGACTTTGGAAATTGGGCTAATCTAATAACTATGCTATTAGCTTGTCCTGGTACCCATTGTACTTTTGGATAATTTAATCTTGATAGTGGTGCGTGGATGTCGGTGCATATTTGGCCATAATCAGATCTATTCTTCCCGTTCTTCTGGATGGTGTTTCTGAGTAATTGTACATCTCTTTACTATATCAGGATATAGTTGTTGTTCCATACATTTGTTAAGTGCATTTATTGAGGACAATTCTTTTTTGCGGTTTACATTGAATAAATTTAGTCCATCCTTTTATACCCTCCATATTTTTAGGAATGCCGAGTCAATTATGAACAATCTCAAGCAAGTAAAATCTTAAACTTTTGCCGCATCAAAATATAGAACTCTTCCAACATTATGCAAGATCTTTTCCAACTAGTATATGAAGGTCCTAAAACAGTGAACCTGAACATTGGACGACGGTTTTGAACCACAGTCCCCAACACAGTCATTCATTGTTGTCTCTGTTGCATGGTGGTCGTTAAACCATCATATTACAGGCTGAATCATAACTTTATAATGTGTCTTGGTACCTTTTTTAATTGTCTTAGTATGTTATTGAGTTAGTTGTGTCAATGTTTATTGTTTCGATATGTATTCATATCTCAAAAAATAAGTCGGCATCTGGAACTACTACTAAACCACTGTTTCCAAATTAAGAAATCCATTCAGCACTCGTGTTTTAGTATTCAGGAGGCTTATCATTTTATTCAATGAGGGACATGCAGACGTCAGTTCCAAATCAGAACTAAATTCTCTTCATTTTGAATGCACGAATAATAAATTTTTATACAAAATGTCTTCCAAAGTCGGATCATATCTCGGAAATTATATCTATCTTTCCATTTTACGAATTGATAAGTAAGGATTTAATAAAACGTGGAGCCTATAAGCACTTATACATGTTTGTTCTCCAAATCACAATAATTTCTATAACACCTTTGTTCAATACTCATAAACAAAGTCAAAAACAATTTCTATAACAATCACTAATGATTTTTTTAAAAAAAACTTCTAGTATAGAATATGAAATTAATTTTAAAAATAACTTCTAGTATTGAATCTAAAACTAACAAAAGAAAATGGCATTAAAGTAGTTTTAATGGACATGTCGATAAGATCATCCTCTAACTTCTTGTATGAATGTTCAAGACATTCCCTCAACTTCCACAATGAGTTGAGAGCGACCGAATACTGCCGCCATAATCTTTTGACATACGTTTGGGAAGTAATCTAGCATATTAAAAAACAACATGAAATTTTATTAAGTAAGAATTCTCTGTGAACTTCACGTGGTGGTAAAGATATTCAATAGTGTATATGTATAACATGGCCCATATAAAAATCGTACCCCATTTTCCATCTGTAGTGTGTTGTCATACTCCAAGAGTACCAAATGCAAACTACATTTGGAGCCATCATTTATTCTATTGTTAGTGTTTTATTTACTACCTTGTATGGGCTAAATTCCACCTACACAAATCTGAGCAAACGCAATTTACATTTGAAAAATGAGAGTTTCAGTTTCGATTTCAGAAGAATTTTAACACTACAGTCGAATGGAAGTGTTATGAAATTGGAAAATTATGCGGTGGTTGAAAAATAACAAAGCACAGCATTTACAAACACTGTTGATTAAGATTTTAAAAAAATAGGGGTAATTTGGCCACCATCTAACAAAGGGGTAAGAATTGCAGTGGTGCCAGGGACGTTGGTTAGAAACTGTCGTCCTATTATCAGTATCACCGCCGCAAACAAGGCATTTATGCGCTAGTGTTTCCCAAATATTTCACGTGAAACATGTTTGTTCATTTTGAATAGAAACTCCAATTTTCTTCTGCAAGACTAAATTGATAAAAGTGGAAATCATGGTTGAACCTCAAATTAAAAATATATAACTATATTTATGATAAAACTATGAATATGTAATACTGTGAGATATTCGAGCAAATTTTTATTTCTTTAAATAAATTTTAATAAATTATATATTTGAAGTCGCATTATTTTGCTCGATTACAGCATGGTATTATGTGTTCATCCATTTTGTAAAAGAAGAAAATACATTTAGAGATATAATTGATAAAAAAAGGATCTAGTCACTTGTGAAGAAAGACCAAGAGACTTTTCTAACTCCGCCTTTGATCGAAATCAATCAAAAGTGGTTTGAAAATTTCCTTTAATTAGGTTCTGAAACTGCTTTCGAATTTGGAACCTATTTCTGAGGTTCTAAAAAAAGCTGTCAGAAACCCAAAATTTTTGGTAGCCTTGAAGTAGAGCTAGATCAGGAAAGTAGAGCAACAATACAATATTTACATACGGTGAGGGTTATATCTTATGCAACACATTAGCGACGCTTCAATGCGCCAGGAGAAGCTTCAATGCACCAATAGAGGTGAGCGGTGGCACCAGAGTGAAGGCATGGTGGCAAGCGGTCAAAATTTGAAGAAGGAGATCGCTGGGTGAAGGTGAATAAGTAGATCGATTTGAGGTAAAGGAAAGGGGTGGCGACGCTGGGGATCGGTGAAGAAGAGGGTGCCGCTGGAGAAAATTGGCGAAGGTGAAAAAGGTGATCAATCGGTGGTGCCACCGCTGAGAAAGAAACTTAACTTGGATGTTTTTCCGCCGCTGGAGAAAGGAACATCAAAGGCTCGCATGTTTGAATGAGGAGATAAAGAAAAACAACTAAGTGTGAAAACCCTAAGTTAATAGGTTAATATAGTGGGCCAAAAAGACAGCTCATTAAAGGCGGTTCTGTAATAGAACCTTCGTTAATCAATTTTCATTGAGGGTGAAACCACCTTTAATCGATTTAAAATTGTTATTAAAATGAAAGGCGTGAATTGAAAGGGAGTTGAGTGCATGTTTAAAACCAGAGGTTTTGAATTGAGGTTCATGTGAGTTGACTCAAATAATGCACGTTATGTTATGCCTATCTATGCTCAAACAATGCACATTATTATACATTTATCGTTTCCACCCAAAATTACCTATTTTAAAAAATAATTAATAAAAGAGGAATAAATTCTAAACTTAAAATTGAAAAGGTGTTTGCAAATCTCCATTTTTCCAAATTATTTTTAAATTAAAAAAATTGTGCATAAAAAATAGTGAGGATATTTCTTATCATTTATAAAGTGATTATTGTGATATTAGAAATTTGGATTCACTATTTTATTCAGTTCAAGTGTGAATTTATGCGTCATTTTTTCTCTTTCGTATAGAGTATAATATTCGATACACGTGTGAGTCTTTACGTCACTTTCTCTTCTTCGTATACAGTATGATACAATCATCCAAAATTAAGATTTTAAATTTGTGGGAAACAACATGATGGTTTCCAGAATAGCGTAAGAGGTCTGGCTTGTTGAGAGAAAAAGTTAACTAATAAAAACAAATGTAAAATAACGTGCAAAATTTGAGCAAGGATATTTGAAACTTGGATAATAAAATGTGTAAGCTTTGTATGTGGTTGGATCAATCAATATTATGGAAACCAATACAACGAAATCACAAAAAAATTACTTCACCGTCTAAAAAATTTCTTTTCGCTTCCTTTTTAACGCGACTTAGTGCAATTCAGTGTATTTATGACCACATTCTTGTCCCATTCTGAGTATTAATTACTAATAGAGCACTTATAGGAGTAGCTCCATAATTATGGGTAGCTACTTATTTGGAAATGTAAAGCATGTTGATAAACATGGTTTACAGAACAAAATTATATCAAATTGTAATTAAGGTTTAAGGTTTTGTAATTTTCTTCCCTAGGTGAAAATGAACTTTCTCATGCGACAACTTGGGAATGTGAATATCTCTTATAATGTTCTGATGAAGCGCAAGAGAGGGCACCTGAAAAGGATGAGAGCCAGAGTGCAAGTTGGGTGGGAGGGGATTCTCAGAACCCCTCAGGTTTTTAATGAGTGAAGCCGGTGAGCAACAATCCTCTCAAGTTTAGGAGATGAATACTATGGTTGACCAGTTGTGAGAGTTGGCAACACTCAGACCATCTAGAGAGGGGTTTTTAAGCTGAGAATTATGTTCCAGTTTCAGCTCAAAATGATTTGGCTCCCAAGGCTCGTATGATCCACAGGAATCCGATGAATCTCCCGTTTATTGGATTACAATTATTTCAAAAATTATTAATAATATAGGAATTAAAATTTAACCCTGAAGTATCTAAATAAATATTTTTTATCACGAGAGAAACATTGAACTACGACAACAAGTAAACTGAGAAGTATTTTGAGAATCTCTATTTGACTCACAACCCAACTACAACAAGTAAACAATGCTCATATTTATGGCAAACAAATAAATCAAAGAAATAACTCAGAGCAAACAATTATGACTCGGATTATAACTAAGTTTACAAAACATTAACGCATCTTTCATACAAATTCGAAAATAATGTAGATAGCTCACACAAAATATGTGTTCTCCCATGAAAAAAAATCCTTTTAAACACAAAAACCAAGAGCCCCAACACATAAATAGAGCTAGCAATCGAAGCTAGCCAGGTTCCATACAAATTGATGAAAAAATAGCAATTTCATCCCCAAAAATGAGGAATGAATACATTTCCATCTTAAAATCGTTTCATCCAAATAACATACTAGCATTGAAACCTTGTGAAAATGTTCAATTGGTAATTAAAAACATGTGCACAATATAAATGAAAGATTACATACCTTTAAAACATAAACAACCAAAATGTGAGTTTTTATTGAACATAAGCACTATTTACAGTTTGCTCACATGTCTATTGATTTAGTTAGCACACAATTAGCACATTATAGTGAGCGATAAGTTCACCTGAACAAATGCCTTTTTTTAATTCAAGGACCAACCTCGGTACTTTAAACATATCTCATATTTAACTCAAATAATGCACGTTGTGTTATGCCTAATTATGCTCAAACATTGCACATAATCATACATTCAACGTTTTTGCCCAAAATTACCTATTTTTCAAAAATAATTAATAAAAGAGGAAGAGATGTTGAACCTTAAAACCAGAAAAGTGTTTGTTATTGTGAGAGAAAACCCGAAAAGCATTTGTTATCGAAGCATTATTTGACAACAAGTACTTGCTAGCTGTGAGAGTTGGCAACACTCAGACCATCGTGAGAGGGGTTGTTTTCAAGCCAGGGAACTATGTTCCAGTTTCAGCTCAGAATGATGTGGCTCCCAATGCTCGTATGATCCACAGGAATCCGGTGAATCTCCCATTTATTGTAGTACTATTCTTTTAAAAATTATAAATAATAGAGGAATTAAATTTTAACATTAAAAATCCAAATAAATATTTGCTATTATGAGAGAAACAGTGAACTACGACAACAAGTAAATTGAGTTCATATATATTGAAACCAAATAAATCAAACAAATAACTTAGAGCACACAATTATGACTCAGATTTCGATCAAGTCTACAATAAATTAACATGTGTTTCCTACAAATTCGAAAATCATGTATATAGCTCGCACAAAAAATGTGTTTTTTCGAGAAAAATATCATTTTAAACACATAAACCAAGAGCCCCAACACATAAATAGAGCTCACAATCAACGCAAGCCGGGTTCCATACAAATCGATAAAAAAAGCAGTTCAAACCCAAAAAATGAGGAATGAACTAATTTCCATGTTTTTCTTAAAAGGACATGGAAGACCATGGAAAGTAAAGAAAATGGACCAAAAAATTAGATATTCACAACTATATGCAAACACCAAGGTTCTTAAACATTTACCGATTCAGCCAATAATAACCTATTTTTTCAAAAATAAGTAATAAAAGAGGAAGATATTTTGAACCTTAAAATCCAAATAAGTTTTTTTTATTATGAGAAAAAAATTAACTAATAGAAACAAGTGTAAAAAATGTGCAATATTTGAGCATGGATATTTGAAAATTGGATAGCGAAATGTGAAAGCGATGTCAGGGAAACCATTTCCCTTAAATCACAAAAAAAATAGTTCACTCTCCAAAAAAAAATTCCGTTCACTTCCTTTTTGACATGGCTCGGTGGGATTGGACATTTTAGTTCATCCAATTCCCGTTCCACGCTAGGTTTATTAAATTCTAATAGAATACTTAAAGGAGTAGTTCCATATTAAAGAGCAGATTATTATTTGGAAATTTAAAGCATGTTAATAAATATGCTTTACAAAAACATCAAATATTAATTAGGTTTAATGTTTCGTAATTTTCTCCTCCTCAGGTGAAAAATGAAACTTCTTATGCAACAACCTGGGAATAAGAATGTTTCTCAGAGTGTTCTGATAAAGCATAAGAGAGGACACCCGCAAAAGGATCTGAGCCAAAGCGCGAGTCGATGGGAAGGGCTACTCAAGTGCCCTGGGGTATTGAATGAGTGAAGCCACCAAGCAGCAAACCTCGAGTTCAGGAATTGGATACTATGGTTGGCCAGATAGTTACTGGAGTTATCGAGGCATCATTTGATAACAGGTGCTTGCTAGATGTGAGGTGTGGCAACACTCGGACCATCTTGAGAGGGGTCGTTTTTAAGCAAGGGAATTTGTTTCAGTTTCAACTCAAAAAGATGTGGCTCCCAATGCTCGTATGATCCACAGGAATCCATTGAATCTACCGTTTCTAGGATTACTATTCTTTCTAAAATTATTAATAATAGAGGAAATAATTTTTAACTCCAAAATCCAAATAAGTATTTGTTATTGTTAGATAATCAATTAACTTTTAAAAACTAATGTCTAATAACGTGCAATATTTGAGCAGTGATATTTAAAATTTGTATTACCAAATGTGTAAGCTTTGCAAGTGGTCTGATAAATCGATATGATGGCAACTTTTGAACCAAAATCACATAAAAAATTAGTTCTCTTTTCTAAATATTTATTTTCACTTCCTTTTAACATGGCTTGGTAATATTAGGTATTTTTTATCATCACATTCCCGTTCTGCGATAATTTTATTGAATACTTATAGGAGTAGCTCAATATTTAAGAGATGTGAATTATTTGGAAACATAAAGCATCCCGATAAATACGTTTTACGGGGAAAAATCAAATTGTTATTAGCAATGACTGGATTAAATGCATTTAACCCAATAACTCTTCACAAAAATAGCTTTATACAAATGAAAATTTTAATTATTAAATGGAATATTAAAAATAATTTACTAGTAAATCTTCACATCTTTTCACCCAAATAACATATTAGCATTGAAACCTTCTGAAAATGTTCAATTGGAAATTAAACACATGTGCACAGTATAAATGAAAGATTTTCTACCTTTAAAACATAAACTACCAAAATGTGAGTTTCAATTGAACATAGGCACGGTTTTGACAATTTACTCACATGTCTATCAATGTAGTTAGCACACAATTAGCACATTATAGTGTGTGATAAGGTATCAAGAACAAAGGCCTTTTTTAAAATTAAAAGACCAACCACTGTAACTTAAACATATCTCATATTTGACTCACAGGCCAACTACGACAAGAAGTAAACAGAGCTTATAGTTGTGGCACACAAAGAAATCAAACAAATAACTCAGAGCAAAAAATTACTACTCGTATTCGAAGCAAATATGCAAAAAAAAAAACACATGTTGAAAACAAAGTTTTTAGCTAGCAAGGAAAATGTGTTCTTCCGTGAAAAAAAAATCTTTTAGACACAAAATCAAGAGCCCCAACACATAAATAGAGCTCACAATCAAACCTAACAATGTTCATGCAAATATATCAAAATAAGCACTTCAAACCCATAAAATGGGGGATATAATACATTTCCTAGTTTTTTGTAAGAAAAACAAGGATTACAATGGAAAGTGACGAAAATGGACCCAAAAAAACTAGATTGTCACAGCTCTACACAAACATCAATATGTGAATCACATGAATAGTCGATATTTCAAAAATCGAATTTAAATTCGATTTTCGAAAAATACACTTTAGTATGATTTTTTCAGCCAGTTTTTGAATACTATATATTGTTATTTGTAATTTGTTTAGTAGCATTTTTCCAGCGAGTTTTTAAATACTCTAATCCACCAAAATGGATTAAACTACGGTTTTCGGCCAAACTACGGTTTTGGTGCAAAACTACGATTTTGGTCCATAATTTATTATTCGTCCCGGGTGGGTATCGAACCCATGACCTTCTCTAGGCGCTAAAAAGAGTTATGCCAAACTCTCCCACTTTAATATATATGGCCCACGACTTACATACTAACTATTGTTTTAAAAAAAACCCAAGAATTTTTACCCAAACCTACCATCTTCACCCGTATCATGATCCAAAAAAATGCACATTTCAATATTTGAATGGATAGATGATATGATGAGGTCCGGAAGGGTGGAGATTGTTTGGTGATACAAAGGGCGCATAAGTTGGGTTATTATTAGCGTATGCATACACCTATATGGTTTGATGGAAAACTTTGAATGGTCATATCTTGATCGTTGCAAGTCTGTTTTGGACTCGTGAATAGTGATTTTCATAGGTTTTGAGAAGATCTATGCAGTGGTGAAGTCAGATTGGCATTCCAAACTTAGGAGCAAGGCGGTAAAATGTTTCCCGTAGACAGTGTTCTAAAAAAAAGGTCCTAGTCGGCGCCTGGCTTCCGCTTCGCCTAGTGCTAGGCAGTCCGATTAGGCGTTTGGGCCGCCTGGAGCCCACCTAGGACCGCCTGGACCGCCTGGACTGCCTAAGTATTTTTTCACTAAAACACTCAAATAAACATCAAATTATGTGTTTACTCTCTAATATATATTAAATTTCTTATTT
>JAULKJ010305260.1:0-11306 GCA_032355405.1 Rubia balearica | reverse complement strand
GGGGGGGGGGGGGGGGGTTGGGGGGGGGGGGGGGGGAGGGGGGGTGGGGGGGTGGGGGTAGACGTCTGGAATCAGTGGTGATGGTGGTGGTGAACGGAGGGAATTGTTGGTACGGCTATGGTGGCAGATGTGAGGTGAAGCGGTGGCGGTTGCAGGGTGACGTGGTGGGGCAGCGACCGGTGGTGGCAGAGTGGCACTTTCAGATCGACCCATAGGCAGTGTCAGAGAAAGGGTAGTTTTGTTACAATATTTCAATTTTAAACTCAGGGGTATTTTTATCTTTTCATATCTAATCAAATGCTAAATTTGTTCAGTTAATGCTGGAATAGTGAACTTAGGGTATATCGGCACAATTATTCAAAAACTTAGGGTTAGAATCACACTTTCAGATTTTACGTGGTTAGATTGACACTTTCCAAAAATAATGAGATTAGCTTCGTATTTTGCCCTAAGGATGAACTTCCAACCTTTCATTGTCGTCCGAAATGCATAAGCTTTCATAGACATCCACCTACGCTTCTTCTGCTATCCACATCAATTTTTAGATACGTAGATCGAAACACAACTCGATCAAATTTTGATGCGTGCATTGTGTCGTGTCGACTCAAGACACTATTCTCCACTTAATCTCATGCGTTTAGGGTAACTATGCTGTTATTATAAACATATAACCTGAAGTTTCAGAGTCTTGGTGGAAATGGAGCAGGAAGCGCAAGTACATTTCATGCATTGCATTCCATAAACAACAAAATAACAGAAGGTTAACTGAGCAAGACTTGCTCCTCTACGAAAAAGAATCCCTGGTTACAGAACAAAGAATGCATACGATAACCGCAAGTAGAATCAAACTACAAATATTGATGGGAAGAAGCAGCAGACTCCGTGTTCATAGTTTAGGCACGTTTGCCGCTTCTAGGATTCGATTTCGGGCATAGGTTCCATCGGCCCTTGGCACGCCTACGCGCTATAACTGCTCGTCCGCTTGTGGTGCTCATGCGCTTCCGGAATCCATGAGTTCTTGCCAAGGACTTCCTTGACCTATTCCTCTTGGTTTGACATAGAGAATACTTCTTAGCCTGCACCACTAAACCCTGCCTTTTCACGGTTTTTGCAGCAGAACTCGAGTTCAATTCCCATCCCAGTGAAACACCTGGAATTCATACCAGAAACAACCAATCAACGCGACAGTATACCCTATGATAACCTTAAAATTACACACTGTATACCATTGTCATAATTAAATTAAAATGCAGGATCAAGAAAACATGAATTGTATTCTATGGCAATCTTCAGGTGTTCCAACAACAAAGCTGATATGTTGCCTCTTATCAGATTTTCCATACCATTCTCCTGTCTGCTCGATTAATTCATAAATTCACTGCCTATTAAGAGATAGTTCGATTCTAGAGGCTAAAGATTTGATTGCTACACTAAGGTGTTGCAGGCGAATGGGAAGAAGAAAGAAAAGAAAATTGGGAGAAATACATTTTCTTAAAATGAGGTTCTTGGTACAAAAAGTTGTTTCCCGACCCTTATAGAGTCCAAAAATTGTTTTCAAGCCCTTACACAGACCAAAAGTTGTTAAATTCCTCCCAAGCCCGATATTTCTCCATGTCTCTACTTCCTTTGCTTTTGGATTTTCATTTATAATAATCCCAGCAAGCCAAATTGGTTTTTTAGGCTGGACCATATAACCTCATCATGCTTTGCCCTTTTATTCAATCCCCAATGTTCCATGTTACCACACTATTCATTTATCTGGTGGTTTCTCCTCCTCCTTCCTTCTGATCACATCTCATTTCATTACATCCTTCAAAGGAAGCATAGCTCCCAGTTTACTTCCACATCATCAATTAAGATTTTCTTTCAATTTTTTTAATATTCTTCTCTCAGCTACTTATCCAACTTCATTCTCTAGTTTATTTTTCAAAGGAAAAAATATCTAATTTTTCAAATTTATCTGTTTCTTTCCCCGTTCCTCTTTCCTCATACATTCACTCTACTGATACCCACACATATTACATCTAGAGCATAAGATAAGTTTCCACTCAAACACAATAATTCGCTGAACGATTATATTCCTTCCATTCACAAATAGTACTTTATCAGGCACTATCACCAATCTTAACATTAATTTGCAACCTAACATAGGCCAGTCTTTATTTCTCACCAGTGGCTTTGTCTAAGCATAATAGCCCACCAATATAGCCCAATATTTTACTGATTGTTTTAGGTTTTCAATAGGCTAGAGGGAGGTCATAAAGTTGCACCCACACGGGAAAAGTATCAGGCTAATTCATAGCCAAATATCTTTCCCATAATTTCACAATCACATTCCTGCCGTAAAAAATAATCACCTCCTTATTTACTATTTCATCACAGACAGCTTTTGAAGATAGTTCAACCATGGAAATTCCTCTTTCTAACTTTTAATTTTGACTATTTTACTCTTATATTTTATAAAAAAAACTCTTTAAGTATTTTAAATGGTGGGTTGCATCTCATTGTTTCGCAGACGACACAGTTCTCTCATAGTTTCACTCCTTCTTCGACATCCTCTTAAGTTATTTCACCTAGCACTATTCCATCTATGTTGATTGTGCGTTACTGCCTTATATCATGGTGAGATTCAAAAAGTGAGGTAAACATTTGAGCTTTTTTTCTTCTTCAAACCTTTTCTCTCATAACCCTTTCTCCCTATAAGCATTACGGCATCACTAGTCCCCGAGGAGAGGGAAGAATTTCATGATCCAAAAGATCACCTAATGTGCAGGTGGTGATGACAAGGTAACCACACTTTAGGGCTCTCTTATTCTTAGGTAAGGTATAATTAATTTCGTCTAGAATCACTCTGATGTCATTTTTGTATTCCCACATGTTCATCAAGAGCTTAACTCCCACACATTTTGACTCCAATCCCCTTTTAAATTCTTCATTTTCTCTCTGGCTCCTTGTCATTTCAGAGTTAAGGGATGCGTAGCTGATGTGGGTGAATGGGAAGAAGAAATAAAAGAAAATTGGGAGACATATATTTTTTTTTGTAAAAATGAAGTTCTTTGTATAAAAAGTTAATTTTGGGCCCTTACATAGTCCAATTTTTTTTTCAAACCCTTACATAGTCCAAAAATAGTTTTCATACCTTACATAGACCAAAAGTTACTTTTCAAACCTTGCATAGTTGTTTTGGAAGAATAAAAAGAAAATGGTGAAAATGGCCATGTAAAATTTGGCATGTGACCATTTTTTTACGTCCTGGGTGTTAATATCAATTTTAGGAAAAATACACTTATAACCCTAACTTTTACATGAAAGTGCCAAGTTAACCATAAGTAATTATTGAATGTGCCAATCTAACTTTCGCCAAATTTGTGCTGGTATAGCCAAACTCCCCAATTTCAACATTGACCCATCAAATTCCAGCAATGACAAGAAAGTGGAATGGTGGAAATACCCTTTACTAAGAAACTAAAAAATTGATACCTATAATACCCTTGATTTTCTTCTTCTTTTTCACCGCCGCTGCTCTCCCCCCAGAAATCCCTTCCACAACCGGCACCTCACCACCGACACCTCCGCAACCACTCCATCGGAAACCTCCTCCGCCGCTGAAAACCTTTGCTGCCCCGGAACCTCGCTACGGAAACCTCCGCCACCACCCCGAGGGAAGCCTCCGCCGATTAAAACTTCACCAGTACTGCTGTGCCACCACCTTACCAACCATCACCACATCGTCACCACCCCCACAATGACCCCGCTGCCCTCCTTCTCCCCTTTCTCACCCCTCACCCGCACCGCCCACAGGACAACCCTAGGGTTTGTCACCACCCTGCCGTTCTCCTTCTGCCATCAACTCGCCGCCTCCTACTCCCTTTTCCAACCCCTCATCCCTGCCGTCATAAACCCTAGCTCAGTCTCACCGTCGCTCTCCCACCCTAGCCCCACCCTTATCACACAGTTTCCTTGTGTCCATTACAAATTTTTCGTATTCCATACCCAATAGAGGCAGTATGATACAAAAAAGGTCGGCAGTGAATAGAGTTAGTTCAATTTTTGCCCGATTGGGAAATGAGGTCACCGATTGCACTAGATAAGAGCTTCGCCAAACCCAACCCATTAGGTCGGTGAAATTGGCGATGGACAGTGGTGGGTGAAATTGGAAGAAAGAAAGAGATGAGATCTCAGAAGGTGGCAGGTGAAATCGGGAGGAAGAAAATGGCTGAAGGAAAAAGAAGAAAAGGGGACATTAAAGGGAAAAGACAGATTAGACATTTCAGGTTCTAAATTTTTGGGTGAAATAGTCTTCTCCACAAAACCTAACCATTAAAATGTTGACTGAAAAGTCAACGTAGTCATAGGTTATATTGGACTCTTTGAGATTGCAGAGTTATGTTGGCACATTTAGCCAAAAAGTAGGGTTCTTTAGCACTTAACACTTATTTTTTTCTTTATTCATTTGGACCGTATATATTCTATTATGCTAATTTCTGTGAAACATAAAGTCTTAGAGCTAAAACATAGTTTTTCTTCTTCTCTTCATTTTTCTTCCACATTTCTAGTTGAAACTATGTCAATGTTTATGGGCTTTGGTATGCTAGGCTAAATATACACTTCGGAAAATTGATTACCACTTCTAGATCAATGTTAAGTTACTTTATTTATTCTAATTTTGACAATTTAAGTACTTGATTTTATTGTTTATTTAATGCATGAACTGACTAGGAAGTACAAATGGGTGACGTTTCTGGGTTAATTACTTGCTAAACCTTGAGGTTGAAATTAGAATTTTCCTCTTTTTATCGATTGTAGCCAACTAAAGGCGTTTATTATACACAATTTCATACTTGTTCTTTAAATACATACTTGTGCAATTTACATTTTTTCATTTATTGGATATGTGTAATTTTTATATGCATTGCTATATCCAAGTTAAATCTATGGTCTGCGTCTAGGTTATCCGGGAGTAAGGGTTATTGAAAGCTCTCATCGCTCACTTTAACTATATTTGAGGGAGAAGGATATGTATCTGATGATTAAAATCACTAAGGATTTCATCTTTTTGTCGGTTAGGTCATTGATTTATGCTAAGCTTGTGTTTAGGAGTGAAACTAAGCATGATTGTTAATTAATTTATCATATTAGGCTTGAGGATGAGATTGAATTAGCCATTAGTTGGTGGTGTGTAGTATCAGGTAAGGATCAACACCTAGGTCGTAATTGTCTAAAGAGTAGACCATATTGACTCGTGGTTAGTATTGGGTTACTAGTAAATAGGTACGCCTGGGTCGTCATTGTCTAAGAATGGGACTACATTGAAGCTAGAGAATGATTTTAAAGGTCATTTATTTGTGTTGCGTAGCCATTAAGACCACCAGGCTTGCAACAGATTTTAGAGGGCATAATTTAGATACTCATATTCTAGTAGGCTGAAGTTTCATCTAGAATGGGTGATCACTTTGGGTCTTCATGCTCAATGATATTCCTGAGAATATTCTAGTGGCGTGATCTCGCATAAATTATTCTCAAGTGTAAGGGCTAGAGGGTGGTTACCGGGTATCGGGCACACTCTAGCTTTAACTAAGGGAGTTGAGAGATGTTGAGATGTGGGATTCCTCGGTGATTCAAGATCTCCACGACGTGTGATCAAGGCACTTGTGTGAGAAGGGAGGATTAGAGGCAGTTTTATCAATTCAAAGAAGGTATTCTTGACGTCGAAGAAGGCGATTCTGAACCACCTTTAAAAAATAGATATAGCCACCTTTAAATGCTTACAAACTCAAAAAACTATGGGGGACTGGTCGATTCTATGTGAGGTTTTGATTTGGAAGCAATTTGTTATGCCTCGGCCCCTGGTCAATTGCGAACCAGGAAATATGCCTCGGCCCCCTGGTCAATGGTCGAGCCTTCTGTATGATCGAATTCGGAACCAGTCCGTTATGACTCAGTCTTGTGGTGGATTCTAAACTCAAACTAAATTTCATGGTTTGTGGCTTATTAGTAGGTTCCTGGATCGGGCTTTTATTCCATCCTAGTTCTGTCCAAAAATGCCTAGAAAAATGATTTTTTTTTGTTTTCGTTTCTTGCTCCAAAAGTGTGTTTGGGGGCGGGCTTCCAACCAGCTCTTCAAGTGAAATACTCAATGATGAGCCGATTATTGTTTTGAATTCGGAACTATGATCGGGAGTTATGGTAAAAATTGCATTTCATACATTAGCTCGACATTCAATAGTCTCAATGTACAGATTCACAATGTGTCAAAATACAATACATAATCATGCAACCTTATTTTTTATATATAAATAAAACTAAGTAAGCATTAATCTATAGATAGGAATAGTAATCCCTAG
Source organism: Rubia balearica (assembly GCA_032355405.1). Taxonomy (NCBI): domain Eukaryota; kingdom Viridiplantae; phylum Streptophyta; class Magnoliopsida; order Gentianales; family Rubiaceae; genus Rubia; species Rubia balearica. The sequence goes on along the minus strand of JAULKJ010305260.1, from coordinate 4,962 downwards.
GAAATCCACTTCCCACAATTCCTATCTTAAATATTCACCAAATATGTACTGGTACTATACCACATTGTGATTTCCTAAAGTCACCGAGCGGGCATGAATTAAATGTCTCACCAAGCAATTTCTTGCACTATCAATGTCACCTTCTGAATAGGGCTTGATTATGCTTAGGAAAATCTGCGTATTTGTGATGCGAAACATTGGAAAAAATGTGTTATGCATAATTTGAAATTTGTTACTTAAAATGGTGGAAAGAAACAACTTTATACTTACTTTGTTAATATATAGGTCATCTAATTGTACTTCTTGAACGTACTCCGCTACATATAACATTATGTAATATCCGTATTTCCATGTCTGTGCTTATTTTTGGTACTGATATATATCAATAGAGATTATGAAAATCGAAATAACACATATTTAAAGTGTCATAGACAAAACATAAAGTTTGAAATTAATCTTGATTTTGACTATGTCTAAACTTGTGTCACTTTGGTTGGAGCAATTCATTGCCAAAGATAGAATTGTTACAAATGTCTTGGAAGGTTGAAAGTGAAGTGGATCCATCCAGTATACACGCTTATTTGCAGAGACAATGAAAATTAATAGCTAATGTTCCCTTCACATGAAAGTTTATATACCTTTAAAATTTTCTTAAATGATTTTAATAAACAAAAAGAACATTGTAATTGTCACCTCTCAATATATGGTGCCACGAACAATTTCTTATCCATCTGTCCTAGACTCGTGCGTATGCAGTCAATCATCTCTTTCTCCGTGAATACAATTTATTGAGTCATCACTGGGCAAAAATATCCAATCCAATCCTTGTCCTTTGGTTCGCGAAGAAATAAAGACACCTTCAAAAAAAAGTCAGCTTAGTATAATAGCATAAATGTTTGAAAAATTAGATATAAAATAACAATAAATATAATACTCACAGTTGGTAGAGGGACATTAACGTTTGGTTAACCTGGTCACATTTCCAAAGGTCCTCAAAATCACTCCACAATGTGGAAATTTCCCCTTCCGAACCAAATACACATTCACTTCCCAAAAATAAATAGGTTGAGTTGCGTTCATGATTTGAAATTATACTAAACAACACCTGCATGAAGTGTGGGGGATCTTTAATGAATTTTGGCGGTGCAACTAGAGGGCTAACTTTCTTGGGTCCGCGGTGACTTTCAAATGTTGATATTTTAAAGGATAAACATAAATGAGATGATGATGCCACGAAATAAATATTCTTCCTGGGGGTCCTACTCTCTTTTATTTGCCACCCAAAATAGGCACGAGGGCATTAGGTTTTACTGGATGCTTCAATGATACTCTACAAATATCATCCCTAATTGGAATGGAGTGATGATATCTCATCGATTCGTGTAAAATTTCATTGGCTACATGTGTGATCTACCCCCAACAACTAGATCATTGTATAATTCACACAAACTTGATGTCTACGTCAAAATAAGAGCTTTAATATAAGATGATATTAATGATGTGGTATGTATTGAATGACAATTACATTTCTAACCTTTGTCCCATTGGCTAGGATGGCCTTGTCGAGATTGTTGACCTCAAGTGGTTGATTTGGAATCATGGGGTTAACCTTAATTTCTTACGGATAATGGTGGGATCCTCTTGATGGTGGAGTCCAATCGGGTGTCAAATCCTCCAACTTTCCATGTAGAGCAACTATGTTTGATTAACTTACAATCTATGATTTTTTGTTTCTCTATCCAGTTATCTCGAATAAGTGCTTCCCTTTGTAACATGTGGATTATAGATGGTTTTTCCTATTCAAAGTATCGTGTGATTCCAAGGGCTTATCTTTGTGACAAAAATGTACCCAAACCCCAAGCACGACCCGAGTGGTTGGATTCCCTCGTTGCCTAAAAAAAGATGCCGTACTTTCTTGTCGAAATGAATTGCCCATCAATTTTATCTTGCTTCACCTTAGACTACGTTCACAAAGACCAAAAAAGTTAGTATATATTTAACTAGATTATGGATTGAATAAAAAAATTTGACTAAGGATTTACCACATCCATTTCTTCCAGCTTCTTAAATTCACCTTTCTTTTCTTGTCGCCTTTTGAGGAATAAATCACACCGCTCAATGTCATCCACATCATTTGGTGTTACCGTCGACCTAGCCTCATCATCCCTCATCCCCCTCGATTGCACTTTGAACATCCTTTTCAAATCATTCCCACAAAAAATTGAGCGTGGCCAAACCATAGCCCCTAGCTCAATCGATGAGGAACGAGGTTCAATTTGGCAATGCGTTGTTTATCATCCCTAGTTCTCTACATTAATTTAATAGATATGTTATTCCTCAATGATAAATATAATTTTCACAACTATTCGATAAGTTAATCTAATTCCACTATAAGTTTTTAAAATTGAACGCACATTTCTATCATTCTCCAAGACCCTTCTCTTGTGAATCTCCCAGCTCTCCGCTTCAATGTGTGTATAAGTTAACCATGGGCGATCTCCTTTTTTATCGAAAAAAATGCAATCCCTTGACAACATGTATTTCTGTTCGCACCAAATCTTGGATATAATGGCCATCACATTCTTTCGTAGATCTGCCATATCAGGTGTATTGATCCCAAATGGCCTCTTCAAAGATTTTTAAAACCGTTGATGGGAATCATAAAGAGTTAATTTGTATGAACAACCTATGGTGAAGTAGGGTGCCCACTACTATAAAATATAACGGTACCTTGCACTCATCCAAAGGGTGTCTTTGTAATCTTTCAGAAAATCATGTCAACTCTCATACTTTATATCAACCCTAGTTTTACCTACCTTTCCGACCCAACTAGACCATTTAGCAAGTTTTCCGAAGAACACTTGCCCGACTTATTAAAGACCAACAATGTTAATTCTTTTCTAACTATTATACGTTCTAATGTTCTACAATGAGTCTTTGCAATTCCGACCTATTTAGATCTATCTTCATGATCACAATTATATTTTGACATAGCGAGATTGCCATTGTGAGAACATATAGAACCTTCACGACCCCCTTTTTTGGACATGTTCTATTCTACATATACATACACATTTGTGAATTACCATTAAGTGTAAAACAAATATTAGGTTTTCATCCCTAATATGACCTTAAATAAATATCTCAAGTTAGTTACAAGTTTTTACACATTAAATACTATACTTTCGATAAAATGTAACATTAATTTGAAATCATGAACTGTAACCTTAAACCCCATTACAATACACATACATGCAACTCTAACCCTAATTTTTTATTATGAATGAACACGCACTAATGTTTTCATCCAATGGGGTGAGTTTGGCATTGAAAGAATTCCCAACCAATTTTCCTCCTCCCTTTATCAAACTTTGCTCTAGGAAAAACCCAAAGATTAGACATTGTTGTAATAGTTGGAATGTAGAGTTGAGGCACTAGTTTATGCATACCTTGGTTGCATCAATGATGAAATTTTGGAATATTAGAGATGAAATGGATGGAAGATGGGTGTTCTGGAGGTTTTGGAAGGGGAAAATTAGGGGGGGGGGGGTATTCGCTCCCTCTTTGAAAAGGGTATAAATTCCCCTTCCAAAACACTCTTAAATGCTATTTTTTCTCGACAAATTTTGTTTCGCAGCTCAAAAAAATTTCTTCCAAAATTGGAAAAGAATTGGTCCTCCTGATTAAAACCTAGGACTAGGTTCAAAGATCGGAACCTATAACTTGCATAGTTATTTTAAATAAAAATTGAATCTGTTCGAACCCAAATTCAGAAGAGGCAAGAACACCCCAAAACCCTCAATTCCACATGACCAATGAAAATCTGAATTCTACTAACAATGGGGAGGCCAAGCGGGTATGTGGATACAACCAAAAATGGGCAAGCTAGTGACTGAAGTCATCGGCCACTAGTAAAAGACCGCTAATAGGAGAAATTCTTCAACAAAACCACTGAGCAGAGGTATGTGTATTTTTCTCATAGAAAGTGTACTAATCCTAAGGTGATTAGGGCAGGAGAGGTTGAGGATTTATGCTTACACTATAATAAATATGACCTATTACTTCGCCCCTTTTACCTTATTTTTTTTGTTAACACCAAATAACCGAGATAAAAAGTTCTATTACCCCGGTTATTAGTTTAAAAGTAAAAGGTTTTTTACCTCGGTTTAAAAAAATTGAGGTAAATAATTCATTTTTTACCTCAGTTGTTATGGGAAGTGAAGTAAAAGGTAACAAAACCAAAGTAAATAATGTTACCGAAACATGTCGTTCAAATAGGTGGACCAATTTTGCATAAATTGTCATTTGCACCGACATAGGTTCCGATTAACTATCAGAGTTGTAGGTATGTAAAATATACAAATTAAAGAATTTGACGATGTTAGGAAAAATGAAAACAAAAATGGTGGTCGTGCGCTTCTCCTCGTTTTGGCGTCCCTCTCCTCCCTATATCCCTTCATCGTGATTAATAGGGGTATGTAAAAAGAAAATTAGGCAATACAATAGCTAGCAATCGTTGTGCAACAAACACCATAGAAATAAGAATTAACTATTGTAAACGTCCAACACACCCTTTGTTCAATGGTTTTTAATCGTACAATTATAAAATGGTTTTTGTAAAATCATGCACAAATTAAATCACACATATACACAGTCAATTATGTAATGTTCACATAAGATAGTTAGATAATTTTAAAAACAGTGTCATGAAAATATCCATACAAGTTTTACATAAATTCAAATTAGAGTTATCTAAGTTCTGACAATAGTGAAAAAATAATAAAATCAATCACCATGGACAATGATGACCTTGAAGACGATTGATCCCCCAACATGTAGCACCTCGAAGAACAAAGTATCCTCGATGTGTAGGTTGTTTCCCCAAAGGAATTCGCCAAAACCCTTTGGAGAAATGGCTTATTTTCGGAGTAGTGTCCTTCAGTCAATGTGAATTTTCCATAT
>JAULKJ010305249.1:0-11306 GCA_032355405.1 Rubia balearica | reverse complement strand
ACAGTGCTTGCGACTTAACTTGTCTTTAAATTCGAAACTTATAAAAACCCACCAAACCCCCCCCCCCTGTTTACAAGCTTTTATATATGTTATTATTTCTATATCTAGTGTAGTATTTACCCTTATATGTGTAAACCCTTAGAAAAATTCCTCTTCTTCATGGACGACCCTCGACTACCATTATCTACTTATTTGTAGTTAAAGAGCAGTTTAGGACTTAAAAATAGTAATTTTGAGAGGTACGTCGACTACCTCCCAGCAACATGGCTAATGGATTTTCAACCACGAAATCTTTGTGTTTACTTTAGGAACGCGATGTTGTATCCCTTTCACGTAAAACATAGATGAAACCCCATTGGATCGACCCATGGGCTGCAAAACAACATCACTTACGTGCTCTCTATCCCTGACCGAACTAATTTCACAGGGACATCAAACAAGGCTTTTGTCTATGGAGCTGGTGTCAGGGAGTGGGTTTAACTCTTTTTTAAAAAGTCATTGTAGCTCATTATAATGTGCTAATTGTATACTAACTATATCTATTGCACTGTGAGTAAATTGTCAAAATGGTGCTTACTTTCAATCAGAAGTCACATTGTGGTAGTTTATCTTTTAATGGTATGAATTATATAATTTACAGTTTGAAAAAAATTATAATCTCCAATTGAACACTTTCTATAAAAGGAAGATAATACTAGTAAATAATTTTTTAATCTTTCATTTAATAATCAAATATTTAATTCTTGTACATCTAATTTCTTATGAAGAGTTATTTGGATAGATGATTTATTTAAATCATTGCTACTTACAATTTGATAATATTTAAAATTTGTAAAGCGCATTTTTTTGGCATGCTTGATTATGAAGCTGCTCCTAAAAGTATTTTATAATCATAGTGCGGAACATGAATCCGATGATTGAAAGACCCAATTGCACTAAGCCATTTTAAAAAGGAAGTGAAAGGAATCTTTTTGGAACAAGAACTATTTTCCATGATTTCAGTGCAAAGGTTACCACCTGACTTGCAACCCGAATGAAGCCAAAACTCTTTGGACGAAGGGAGTATATTATTTTTTTGTCCCCCAATAAGCATAAATCATAAGTTTAGAAAAGGTAAGAAATAGTTCTCGAACATAAAGTTACATTCTAAATATAAACTAAACCAATTTTCCATCTACACCAAGAAGTTTCTGAACACCTGACACACAACCCGAATCAGAATGTTAATACACATATCCACCAGATCAAATAGTCACGGAAACTTCTCAATCAATCCTTTAAGCTTTTGTGTGTATCTCAGAATGGCCGTTTAGCTGAGAACTTGTTTCAGAGCCAGCCAAAGGCGTGAAGACCTACCCATAAGTATCAAAGTTCTCTTGCATAACCTATAAAAGAAATATCTTACACCCAATATCACACCGGCCCCTAAAATTTGGCACGCATGACTGAATCAAGTTATCATATAAATTTATAGGAGTGGATCCACAATTTGTAAAGGTTCCGATTTGAGATTCAAATTAGTTGACTCAAAAAATGCACATTATGTTATGCCTAATTCTGCTCAATTAATGCACTGCAATATACATTCACCAATTTTGCCAAAAATTACCAGTGTTTTTAAAAATATAATAAATACAAGAGGATTAAATTTTGAACTTTAGTCAAATCAATGTTTGTTATTAAGAGAGAAAAGTTAACTAATAAAATGTTGAAAATGTGCAATTTTTGAGCAAGGATATTTGAAACTTGGATTACCAAATATGTAAGCTTTGCATGTTGTCGGGTAAATTGATGTTAGGGGCAAACATTGAACCCAAATCACGAAAAATTAACTTCACTTCTTTCACCCAAATCTTTTTCATTCCTTCTTAACATAGAGTGCAATTGGGTTTTTTTTAAAATTATCACATCCCTTTTGCATGCTAAGTTTATTAATTATAGTAAAATACTTAATGGAGTAGCTCAATAATTAAGAGTGGCTAATTATTTCAAATTGTCAAGAATGATGAAAAATAATCTTTACAATACAAAAATATATCAAATAGTCATTTCAGTTCAAGGTTTCGTAATTTTCTCATCCCCCCTAGTGAAAAATGAACCCTTTCATGCAACAACTTAAGAATGCGAATTTCTCTTAGAGGGTTCCGGTGAAGCACAAGAGAGGGTACCCTAAAATTTGGTATGTATGACTCGAAGTTGTTAGCTTCTTGGTCTTATTTTGTGTTGACGTTCAACCCAAAGAGCTAGAGTATTGAGATGATCCTTGGGAGACTATGGTTGGTTGTAATATTGCCTCACGGTCAAGAGAAACTACAATGAGATCTCAGATATGATTGTTCACCATTGAACCATTTCAACTGGGGAAAGTGTTGTTTCCTTGATGTTGCACTTGCACCGACACCTGTTAAGCTCCTAGAACTTGAAGATGGCTTCATGATGCTGAAAAAACATGTAACAACTGATATGTCCATTTATACAATGATTTTGGGAACTTTTGTGCTCATTTTGGTATGCTTTTGTGCTTTGGATATTCCATTTTATCTTGATGTTGTATTAGGAGAGTTAAGAGAGACTTTAGTGCTCTTATCACTTTTAATAAGGATTTTGTGAGACAAGGTAACAGTTGGAAGATTTGAAGACTGTTTTTTGAAGGCAATGAAGACTTAAAATTGGAAGAGGGGACTACTACAATTAGACAAGAAGAAGACAATATGTGAGAGCAGCTTACTCTACCTGTCGCGAGTCGCGACAGATCGCTGCCCAGATCTACTTTTTTGACTTTTTGTACTATAAAGACCCTCTTATCCTCTCTCTCTTTTCAACAACTCTTCTCTACCGATTCTACAGCCATAAAACCCTAGTTTTCCACCATCTTCATCCTTGTTTCATCTTGATTTTATGTTTGAATTGCTATTATTGTTTATTATGAACTCTAGTAGCTAAACTTAGTCTTGGGAGAAATTGATTAAGGCTTCCAAGCCCATGTGTTGAGAACTATATATGAGCTATTTAATACTTTGCTATTGTGCATTTATTGTTCTTGAATGTTAGTTGTTGAAAGCATTAATAGTGTTAGAAGTTTGAGCATATGAATTGCTTGTAAGATTACTTGTTAAGGTTGGGAGAAAAAGTAGCTAATTTTCCCCTCTTTTGATATGGAATCCAATAGCATGAATTAGAACCTTTAATATGGTTAATGATTTGATGAATGCTAGATGAATGTGATATTGTCTAATTCTTTGTCATGTTTGTTTTGTGTAGCAAATAGGAGAAGTCTAGTAACATTGGACATTCTAGACTAATCTTGTGTAAATGAATGAATTGATTCAATACTTAGACACGATGTAGTGTTTATAAGTGTTACTAAACTTGTTGATTCTTTGTACTTAATGTCATTAATGGGATATCTCTAGGCGTTGATCGACTAAATGGGTCATTTCACTCTTGTAAACTACTATAAAAAGGATAGAAGATTTATCTTCACAACAAGCAGCAAAAGTGTTGAATAGGTTATATGTTCAATGATAGATAGAAGACTTGGAAGTATAAGTCAATTGTGCCCAAGATACCGTAATTCGTGTTTAACATCGTTTTAGTGTTTATTGCGTAATTAGTAGATTTGTATGGTTTGATAGTGTAACTTGTCTTTAAATTGTTAACTTAGAAAACCAATCCAAAAACTTCCCTCTTTATGTGCTTTTATATATATGCATATCATTATACCTAGTATAATATTTACCGTTGTATGAGCAAACACTTAGAAATATCTCTTGTCTCTGTGGACGACCCCAACTTGCCATTATATACTTAGTTGTAGTTAAGAGCACTTTAGAGCTTAAAATAGTATCTTTGAGAGGTACGGCGACGACCTCCCACTTGGCTTATTATAGCTCGGCATCTATTTCCCTTGGTTTCTTATTATTTCCTGAATACATATATTTATTTAACCTGATGAAGAAGATTAATAAATTAAACTTTACATTTTAAATTATTTTTAAATTCTCGTTGTGTTTAATTTTCAATTTTATTTCAAGATGCAAGCCAAAAAAGGAAAATAAACTAGATCATCCCAATTTAAACTTAACTATTAGCTTTGTATTTAATTTGTGAAGTGCGGGGTTCACGTGTTTGCTTCATGCCGGGAGGAAAGAAGCTGGTGCTATATTATGAGGTGGTTAACCCTAGGAAAGGTGCTTCTCGGTGTGAGAGCAGCAACACTGAATGATGGAAAAATCAGGTAAAAAAATGAAGAAGTTGAAAAAAGGGCAATAGAAGAAGCTGGTAAAGTGTTGGCCTAGACATTGATGGAAGAAGACAGCTTGGAAGATGAAGATTATGTGCAGGAACCTGAGAAAGAAGGTCATTTATACCAATACAGTGACTGGTATCATTGGTACACTGAGGTAGGTTTCGAGATTGAGTCGGATGATAATGCTGGCAATGACATAGCGCGGGATATGGAAGAATTCTTGGAAACTAACTTAGAGGAAAATCCCATGAAAAAATGCATCAACAAGGAGAAGTTTGATATCAAAGATGAGGAAAAAATAAAACTGGTCAAAGGGATGAGTTTCCAGACCCAAAAAGATTTTAAGGAGGTGTTGCTCGACTTCTCGGTACAGGAGGGGTTCGTGTTTAAACATGTGAAGAGCGAGAAGAGAGACTCATAGTTAGGTATGCTGATGATAATTTGGATGGAGGCTCTACAACTCGATACTACCCGTCTGCCATACTTTTAGCATTCGTACCCTGGATGGAAATATATGTGTAGGTAGGAGGTGAATCCGCCGCAAAGATGGATAGCGAAGAAGCTTATTGCAATGCTTCAGGCCATTCGACAGGTTTTCTATGAGGTGTTGATGTAACACTTAAAATTTTTTGGTGTTCAACCAAAACGTCACCAGTTGACGAGAGCAAGGAAATTGGCAGAATTGATGCTAGATGGTAGCCATGGCAAATCATTTAAAGCCCTCCCACAATAATGCGAAGAGGTGCAGAATAGCAACCCGGGCAGTCAAGTGATAATGTAGTATGACCCGGGGCAACCAATGCTATATGTGAAAAGGTTTTTCATTGGATTTGACACTTTGAATAAGGGATTTCTGGCAGGATGCAAGCCATTTTTGGGATTTGATGGTTGTCACCTTAAGGGGCGGTATGGCGGGGTTTTGCTTAGCGCACTTGTGAATGACCCGGAAAATGGTATTTCCCCCTTTGCCTTGTGTATATCGAGTCTGAATCCAAAGATGGTTTTTTTAAAAACAAATGGAGTTATTCCTGGGAGGATTTGTGGAAGACAAAATTTGGACTTTCATGACTGATCGACAGAAGGTTGGTTATCTTATACCTTTTTTTTGGAGTTTGAATTTTGTAGTTTATAGTTTAGCTGGTTGAATATATATCACGACTGTTCTAGTTTAGGATTTGTGTGTAGATTGTGCAAAATGTGTTGGTTGTTGATTTGTTCATTTTTTTCACTGTTAGTAATTTGTGCTGATGTAACCCTGTACGATTTAATTATGTGCAGATATAACCCTATATAATTTAAATATGTTCAGATATAACCCTATATGGTTTAATTATGTGCATATATAACCCTATGTAATTTAAGTATGTGCAAATATAACCCTACTTTGTGTACTTATGTGTAGATATAACCCTATATGTTTGACATATTTTCTGATTTTACCCAAAATGACTTATGCACTGTTTGTTCTATAATGCATGGTCATGATAAGGCGATTGATGAGATTGTGCATCACGCCACACAGAGGAGGTGCAACGGACACATCTATGCCAATTTCCGCAGAAAGCACCATGCAGATATTTTCAAGAAAGTTGTTTTAGAGAGCTGCTATGCCATATGCCAAAAGGGATTTCACAATAGCAATGGATCATATGGAGGAATTAAATGTGGAGGCTTATCAATAATTAAATTCTCTTGGTGATGCTTTGTGGGCTAGATATCCTTTCTCGATGGCCTTAAAGTGTGACAACGTAACTAACAACCCAGCAGAGTCCTTCAACAATTGGATTGGAGGTTTGTGAAACCAGCCTATACTTATGTTGATGGAGGGGTTGCGAAAGAAGTTAATGACAAGGTTGGATGAGCGTAAGAAGAAATGTGTAGGCTGGGATAGTGTAATGTGTCCACGGACTGAAAAAAATGTTGAAGCTCATTTCAAAATAGTCTCGATGGATTTCCTTCACTCCTTGCTCAGATACGAATTATGAAGTAGTACATGGTAATTCTCATTACAGGGTGAGGCTTGATAGGCGGTCATGCGATTTTGGTGTTTGGGATCACACTAGGATACCATATAGGCATGCGGCTGTGATATTGTTGCACAAAAGACGCCCCCTCCATGAATCATGTGATCCCATGTTATCAAAAGCAACTTTTCTGAAAGCCTACTCCCACATGCTCCAGCCCTTACCTCACAGAACGTTCTGGACACCTAGCCCTACTGCTCCGCCGTGCCAATCTCTGGAATTGCATCGTCGGATTGGGAGACCAAAGAAAAAGAGAACGAAATAGGATTGGGAGGGACGGGGCAGCAGCAAGAAGAGGAAGTGTAGCAAATGTGGAGAATATGGTCACACTGTAAGGTCATGTCAAGGGGGACCCACGGCCAAAGAAAAAAAAAGCACAAATTGCTAAGTGTGCTACAGCCTTCCCAGGTAATACTACTATAAATAAATTTTATGGTCAAATATTATATAGAACAATGTATCCATTTTTAGTGAAATTTATTTATTTTTCTTCATGCAGCAGGGAGTGGAGTCGAGTTCCTAGGACACTAAAAGGTGCTTTGAATGGCTGGCCATAACTTTATTTTCCTCTAAAAGGTTCAAGAAGGTTGATATGAATCTCCTTACGAAAACTGTGGGTTGCGAAAAATTGGTACTTTAACCGAGATGGAATTCACGCCCAAACAACCTAAGTTGCACGAGAAGCAGTGTATAGCCCGCAGGGTACACTCTACTCGACTTCTAAGCGTCTATCCCGCAGGGTACACTTAAAAGGTTTATTTATAAAAGTCTAGCCCGCAGGGTACGAATATAAATGGTGTATTAATAACTGAAATAGCCTGTAGGTTTAAGCAACAATGAAGGTAATGAGAATGTCTCAAAAGTCTGAATTTGATTGATATAAAAGATGGTCAAAAAATAATGTTGGTTGAACCCTCTATCAAAAAATGATGTTGGTTGAACCCTCTATTTATAGAGGTAAAATTCAAACCAATACCATAATTACAATTGGAATCTGATTCAACTTATGATAGTTTTAAGAAACTAAAACCATATCTAACTAAAATACCAAAAATCAAATACTAATAATATTCAACCTAAATTCCGGCCGTGAGTATCATATTGATTACCAAATCAATATTCCATAATTATCCAAGTCTCGTTTGCATTCATGCAATCTCCAGGAAATCTTCTCCATGCAATATTCACGTTGCATATTTATATACCACAATCTTCATTCTTCCATATTTGGATTGCATGCTAATCAATAATCTCCTCGGCTGCTTTCATATTCCACATTCGGCTTCCATCCATGCGATCAAGCAACCTCTAACAATATTATTTTATCTAATCTTACCAAATCTAATTCTAATCAAAATAAAATTAAATAAACTAAACACTAATTAAAATATTACCAAAACTCTTCTAAGTCAACATGACCGAGTTTATGGCTTCATTAATAAAAATAACAATAAACTAAAATAATCACATTACCTCATTAAAAAATCCAATGGGAAAAAGAGTATAATGTTGACCTCCTTAAAATAGAAAAATAATAATAAATGATGTTTTTGACCTCTTATCAGTAAACCTTTCATTGTAAAGGTAAACCTTCCATTCTTTTTAAGTTTAGTTTAAGTGGGTGGCCAAGAACGCCTTATATAGTACAAGAAAATGAAAATAAAAAGAAAAGGAAAAAGTGCAGCACCAGACCGCTTAGGCTGTCTGACGCTGCCTAGCCAATTTTCAGCCTTTTGTTGTGCCCTCTTTGCTTCGTTGTCTTGCTTCCCTGTCTTCAAATCTTAAATGCTTCTTATCTCACATTTTCAATCCTCTTGCTGATGCCTTCAATCTTCAAGTTCTTTCCTCGATGAACGAAATTCCCTAGAAAAGTAATAAGAGTGCAAAGATCGCTCATAATTCTCCCAGGTAAATCATATGATCTAAAATGCAAAAATACACATATAAGAGAGTCCAAAATATCCTAATTCTACCATATGAAATGAGCATATCAGAGAGCAAAAGTACAATGGTTGCTATTCAGATATATATATATATATATATATATATTCCCCATGTTATCCAATAGACAAAAAGCTACACAGTGAATCTCAACCATTCAAATCCATGGGGAACGACAATATAGGCAAATAGAAGAGAATTTGATAAATGATTATTTGAGCCAATACAAAAAAAAGGATGGAGGAAACCGGTAAAGCGAAGCCAATGATGTCGTATTCGCAACAGAAGGCACCAATGATGTCAAATTCCTAACTAGGAAAAATGGTTGATATTCACTGTGTAGTCAGCGTGAGCCTGCAAGAAAGCTCCCTGAAGTGATTCTGGGGAAAGAGCTCTGATGATCAAGTCAGTTCCTTCCTTAAGAGAATTGGTATTTCTCAGTTCAGTGTCACTTACCTGAAAAAGTGTTGCTTTCCTTGTATTTATAGTGTACTCTAGTCATGGCTCTGCATTAGTAAGGTTTCGGATCATGGGTTGCATAATGGTTGCTATAAACTTGGTTCGTGGGTGAGTCTTGAATGTGGCTTCTGTCTTTCTCGGTTCGTGGCTTAGTTCTTTTAGATATGATTTCACCTTTCTCGCTTCATAGTTAAGTGTTCTTGATCATGACTCTGTGTTTATATGTTTGTGGCTGAACCTTGGGCTAGGCCTAAAGGCCAAAAGCTTCTATTTTATGGGCTAGGTATATACCAGCTAGAGATGGAGTTGAAGGGCTTATGCACACTTTACGTGGAGAAAGATACTCTGATCTTGGATCTTCATCAGAAGCTGAAGGATTTGGGGGGGGGGAATAGATTCAATGGAGATGAGGATTTTTTATACTGGATGATTAGTTGGTTTTAGGGGTGGGTTTTGGGGTGAACTAACCTATGAATTTCGTGACTTAAGTTGTAGCTAAGAGTATGGTATCTACTGTCAGGGAAAGAACTTATGGCCCTTGTACTTTTATATTTTGAAGGGTTTTAATGTTTAATTCTCCTTTTATTTTGTAATATTGATGTTAAGGAATTTCATAGTTGGATTTTGTTAATCTGGGTTCCCTTGAATGTGTCTGGTCTAGGCTAAGTATGTTAAAACCTTAATGGTTTGTGTGTTTGTTCTTATAGATAAAGATGGCATATGACACCTAGTGGTCCTATGTGGCATGATCTTATTGTATTTTAACTAATTGATCGAGCTTCTTTAATTCAGAATGAGCTAATAGCTACAGTGGTAGAAACAATTAAAATACGATAAGTTCATTGCTAGTTTGCTAAAATCTCAATGGTTTATTTTTTTGTTTTTAGAGATAGGGATGGCAGACGACACCTCGTGGTCCTATAAGGCATGATCTTATTTTAACTAATCGATCTAGCTGCTTAAGTTGATCACTATTAGGATCGGGATGGCTAAAACTAATGAGAGTACAACCTTGAAGCCAGGTGTTTTTTTATCTAGGCTATTTAAGAAAAGTCAGTGGGTGATTGTGAATCCTTTGCTACTGCTAGTGAGATTTTCTAAGTCCTTCGCTACTGCTAATGGTTGTTAAACCCCTTATTACTAGCTTAAGAGATTTAACTATTGTTGTCGGGATATAGATAGTGTCCTTATTTCGTAGAGGTCTAAACATTGTATTGTGAGGGTCAATTTTGTGTTGTGTATAGGTGAGCATAGAGTGTAAACTAAATCCTATTTGTTAAGATTGTTAGGGTAAGTCTTATTATTCTGGTTTGCGGGTTTGCTCCTAATAACCTACCTGTGAGTTGTACCTAAATATTGGTGGTGATTTTGTTTGTTTGGTCGTATGGATGTGATTGGTGTGTATATCATAGCTTGGGTTGTCTGAGGTGATGTGTATGTTTGTTGGTGTGAGAGAGTGGGTCGAAATCTGTTTGTGTCGCGGGGCTGGTGATTGTCCAAGCTTGCAAAGCTAAAGGGCCCTCCTTGTCCCTGTGCGGTGTGTTTAAGAGAGTAGGTGTATTAGCGAAGACAAGTTTGAATAGTTACTTGCACTACAAGAAAATGACTTATTACTTCGTCCCTTTTACCTTGGTTTGTTTCTTAACATCAAATAACCAAGGTAAAAAGTCTTTCACCTCGGGTTTTTTTCAAAGTAAAAGATTTTATTCACCTCAGTTATAAAAAAAACTGAGGTAAAAAATTTCCTTTTTACCTCATTTCCATTGAAACCGAGGTAAATATTCTTGGAAAGGGAAGTAAATAGTCTGATCGACCTTAGTGCGACGTCGGTCATGTTGGTCGGATCAAGCAATATCAGTTACTAGTTACATAGTCATCATTGCATAGCTTCTCGTTTTAGTCGGTTGTTAAACAATAGTTTGTAGCGACATCGCAATAGTCGGGCTTTAGTTTATAAGTTTGGTTCCATTGACCAAAATATGATCATGTTATCCCAAAATTTTGTTCCTATTTCAGTTTTCCTCTTCAAAAGCAAAAACAAAATTGTTGAGGAGACCAATAAGATTGTTGATTGTGATTAGTCAATTACCATGTAGGTATTTGCATAACTCCAACTTGTAGTTTCATCTTAAATTTACGTTCTAGGTTTGTTCATTTCGTATGTGGGTATGTTTTGAACTATGGGTTGATTGAAATATGGTATTCCAATTTTGTATTTGGTTGTGGTTATACATGTGTACTGTAATATAATGAATGTACATGTGTGTGTGTGTGTAAGTTTTCTGTATGCATGGAAATCATGGATTGAATGAATGTTGGTGAATGTATTTTTTTGCTAAGATAGGTCCCTAAAGATTGTGTGCTAGTTATTATATTTTAGGAATATATATGGACAAAGCCTATTATTTTTATAAAGATTGAACTAGCGAGAGTTATCAATATTTTATACTCCCTCCGTCCCGCCAGTTTTGACCTATTTTTTGGTCAACTTTCTCATACCATGTTTGACCATAAATTTCAATTAGTAAATAGACTCCAATATCATCATGTGGGATATTGTTAGACTCCTATGTTTACGTAATTTCTAAATATCAAATTTTAATGTACCATTAATATCCGTAATTAAAGTTATT